>JABFQC010002452.1:0-16118 GCA_022817085.1 Psilanteris sp. ZL-2020
TATAATTACATGAAAGTCGAAATTTCATCATTCATGACCTTCCCATGAAGGTCATTATTTTAAAGAGGATGGAAACCAGATGGCGTCATTTTAATGGGAACGGCGTCAGAGCCGTTCAAAAAAAAAAAAGAAAATTTCTTTGTGAAATTTTCAATGAAACTAAAGCATAATATAACAATTCTAATTATGAAAAAGACTTATAATAAAACCAACAAAGTATTCATCTTATTTATATAAATTTGTCTTTCAAATAATTATAAACTTCCTACTACATTTAACATATACATTCAATTTATTAAATTAATCAATTTGTTTGAATTATTTCTACTAAAACCCAGTAGATTCGATAAAAAAATATTGATTTATTATTATTATCCAGTTTATTAACATAGTTAAATATATTTTAAAATAAGATTTATATAATAGTTACATAAAAAGATTTTAAATGAAATATTAACTATAAAACTTCATGTTTGAATGTATAGTGCATAAATTTAATCGTAAATTAATTATATCCCAACATATAAATTAGTAATATAGTATATTTACTTGTGCTATAGCGATATTATAATCATTCTACAAATATATTTAGTTGTTTTAGAAATTAAATTTGTTATTTCTTTATGACAAAAATAAAATTAACGTTTTAACACAATCTAGGAAACTAAACTTATGTTTTTAATATTAAATTATATGTAAAGAAATAATCTTAATAATACAAATTTAAATTACTTTAAAAATTAAAACATATTATAGGTGGTCATCATATCCATTTTAAAATTAAAGTTTTAAAACAAAATATATAAACAATTAACGACACTCTAAATAGCACCTAATTAATATTAATATATTAACAAAATAAATTCATTGTTATTGATTTATTTATAAAATATGTTCAGGTAAATTTCCTATGATAATGCATATTAATTTAAAAAGATAATATTTTAAACAATTATACACATAGAATTTTATGGAGCATTTCGGGCGGCCTTCCGCCACGTTCAAAATGAGATGGGAACTCTCCCCCCTTTAAAAAATCTACCCATAGTATAAATTCGAAGTCCTGGGCCCCAGCATCGTATTTGTGAGTCTCATCGCATTACATAGCTATATCGATTTGAAACCTTTCCTCAAAACTACCACCCGTAAAATATTTAACATTGCGTAAATGGGAAACAAGATGATCGTCTGTCCTTAAAGGCTTCATTAGTTAAACTTATAATCGGTTATAATATTTTTAATATATATATATATATAATTTAATCAATTATATGATATAGAATAATTAAAAACGGAGCAACGATAAAATAAATTTTGAGATCGTTATTTCACGTATACTTTTAATTACATTTATAATTTCTATTTATATGCATACTTTAAATTTTAGTTTAAATGATTTATGATACACGTTTGTTGTTTTAAATATTTTTGTATTACTATTGACGGTAAAAAGTTTGACGGTAATTAATGTATGCATTTCTTACGAAAGCACAATCTGTCAGGATGCAATCAGGGAGAAACTTTCAGTTGGCTGCTTAACTCTCTCAATCTCGAGCTTGTCGCAATGTTACCATAGAAACTGCTCATACTTTCGTAAGTTGACTAAGTTGCATTGAATCTGTTTTTACTAATAAGACAAATAAGAATAATTATGACATTTATAATTAACATTATTTCTAATTTACCTTTTTATATGTTTGTTTATTTATAAAATGTACATAATATTTCAAATAAACACTTAGCGATTAGTGTACAAAATAATAATACTATCGAAATATCATTTTTTTAATATGTATATTAATATTTTATAAATATTATATATATAAATATATATGTTAACATTGAGAGATATTATACAAATCTGTTTTACTACTTAACTTTTTTTTATGTATATAACGTGAAATTATTTTAATGTGGTTATAAATTAAATATTTATAAAAACAATTCATATTTTTTTAAATATTATTTATGTTAGTAATATCGACCATAATTTCCAGAACTTATTATTTTATACAACAAACAAGAATGTAGAATCTTAATAGTAAATCACTTAGTCACAATTGCATCAACAACTATACAAGTGCCAAGAGGCAACAAGCTTTTGATAGTCCCTAGGGAGAGATTTCTGAACTCCTTGACATTATAAAGGGTACAAGCTATGTCCACGTCAGGATTAGAAGTTGACAAGCTCAACATACTTCATGCACCCACTTCAATTTATTTTACAGTTACGACAATTTCATATAAGCAAAACAATGTTTCCTAATTCAAGTCTAAAGAAAAATAACGTGTTAATAAAATAACAAAATAGTAAGTTCTACTATACTGATCTGTATCTATTTCAAAATACAAAATCTTTCCATTTACACTCTACTGTAGAGGTCTGTGATTGCAGTGAGTCTGACGATAAGTTATTATTCATTTATTTCAAAGGCTCCAGAGAATAGCTTTGACAGATTTATCACACTAAATTCTATATTTCGAATTCGAAAATAACAATGAGACTTTATGTAGTTGCTATTTTAGTAGAATAGAATGCCTATAGTTTAGCCGCTATTCTGAATATAATAAACATTCTAAACATAGTGATTAATTCGAATAAACTCAGAGGTTAGTGAATTAATAAAACAAAAAGCTTGTGTAGTAAAATAATTTATAAAATTATCAATCAATATAATTTTGACAAAATTTATGATGATTAATGTTATTATTTAATCAAATATAATGAATTTATGTTTTTAACAATAATTAAAGAAATAAAACAATGAGTATATATATTCAATAATGTAACAAATAAATATTTAGCACTTGTTTAAAAAATAAAACTATACGTACATTTAAAAATAAGTCTGTAAATGTTGAAATAGTATATATTAAAAGTGTTTCGTTTACTACAATACCATAATTTTAGAATTGAAAGATATTCATTTATAAAATATCAGTTTTATAGCACTAAAATGATTTTAAACATTGCAAACATTTATTTTACAGCTTGAATAAGAATTTTCAAGTGAACAGTTATAGTTCTATCTTGAATATATACTGAAAACACAACGTAGAAATTTTATATGAGTTTCATACTTCGGGGCAGTTTGTTATGAAAAGCTTTTATATGACTATGCATAATGGTCAAGTGTGAATAAGAATGTGAAATAATAAATCTTACATTATATTTATATTTAATAATGATATAAATGAGTTATTAACGATTGAAATTTATAAAATTTAAAAATATATACATTTTAACGATTAATAAAATATTTGTCCAAGAATATAAATTACATTAATTTTTACTATTATTGATGAGTGTAACGCCGTTCAAATATAAAACATAATAATAAATTTATAAAAGGTTGATAATTTATTAAATAATAACTTTTATATTTAAACAAATAATATTTATTTGAATTATTAATTATTATTAAATAATTTATTTGAATATTTACAAATTCGATTTTAAAATTTTCCTAAATTTTAATTCATTAAATAATGAAATGTAATATGAAATAATATGAATATTATAACAATTACTTGCGTAAAATTGAAACTAACATAAAAATGTTATTACATAACATAAATGTTATTAACATATAACTATTATAAAATTGTAATTCGTCTAAATTTATAGTTAGTGTAAGAATATAACAAAAAGATTGTTTATATGCATTATAAATGGGTGTTGAGAAATGTAGGAGTCAATGGAAAATGAATGTTGATAAAATATAATGAAAATATCGAATTGATGATTGATAAAATATGATCTGGGAAAAATTGGTACTTAAGAGTGATAAAAATATTCAGATTGAAAGATATATAAATAAATCGACTTTGATATATGAAATTGTTCTGATAAAAATTAACTTTTTAATTTGATAGATTTAGTTCTAAGTACATTAATAGAAAGAGCTAATTTCAACATTATTTTAACATGGTCCCGATTATACAACTCTCATGATATGGAAGAAGTAATAGAAAGTAGTTTGAAGAAATAATTAGTGTCGATAGACTAATAAGACACATTAGAAGATACATTATAATAAGTATGAATTAGGACGAAGACATGTGTTCTTTCGTACAGCGGTTCACGTATAAAAATTTTGTGATGCATAGTTGGTGTTGGACGTTTTTGTCGCATGGAATGACTAAATTTTTCGATGATAAACTGCGGATCTTCTGGTGGGTCTTCTTCTTGGAAGGATTCTCCCAGTAGGCGTAGTGTTGTACCAAAGATGAGTTCAGCTGGGCTGCACCGATGTCCTCCTTGAGGGCAGTGGGAAGTCCGATAAATACGACGGGATACATCGTACGTCATACCAGTCAGTTGTTTGATGTGACATTAATGCAACTTTTAAAGAGCGATGCTATCTTTCCAGGATTTCATTTCTCTGCGGAAGGTAGGCAGATTCAGAAAGAATCATTGGGTTCAGAAAGAGCCGACAAGGTGTGTCAGAACCCGAAATGAGACTGCCTCAAACTGCGTTCCTTGGTCAGTGGTGACAATGGCAGGAGCACCATAACGTACGACCCAGATATGAAAAAAAGCATCGGCGATACTTTCAGCAGTAATGTTGTGAAGTAGGATTGCTTCCGGCCAACGAGAATAACGGTCCACCATCGTAAAAATGTAAGAGTAACCTTGACTAGATGAAAGTGGTCCTACGATGTCCAAGTGGACACGGTGGAAACGTGAGTTGAGTACTGCAAACTTTTGAGAATGTAGCTTGTTGTATATGATGATTTTTCTACGTTGACAGAGTAGACATGTGCGGGCTTAGTGTGCAACATCTTTGGCTATGCCTGGCCAGACGAATTCGTGTTATGAGTTAATGGTTAACCCTTGGATGCGACAAGCCGTGTATGAGGTAGAATGCTTTTTGGCCCAGAGATACTGGGAGGTATAGTCTTATCTTGCTGGTGGATGTGTCGCACCAGATGATGGTGTCATCTCCATCAAGTCGCAATAGGTGTAAGGATCTAGAGTTGTTTTTTAATTCTACAAGTTCCTGATCCGAAGACTGTACAGAAACCAAGTGTTCTGTCGATATAGAAATGGTCTGGTTGATGGATTGTATTCGGGAGAGAGCATCTGCTGTGGTGTTGTCTTTACCGGAAATATGAATAATATTAGTTGTGAATTGACTAATAAAATTAGTTGCTTAGGGGAAGTTTTTTCAGCTTTTTATTGGAAGGCAAATGTAATAGGTTCATGATCTGTGACGATGTTTAGTTCCCTTCCTTCAATGATTTGTTGAAAATATTTGATTGCACTGTAAATAGCCTGTTCACAGTTATAAGTGCTATACCGTAACTGAGTGGGAGAAAATTTACTAGAGTAGAAAGGTCTCTAAATGTCGTTCTGAAGGTTCCAAAGCTGCTTCCATTGTTACGTCTGACGCATCACAATTAGGAGACTTTTCCTATAGAAGTTTAATATCCCTAAAAAAGGACGGAGGTCGCTTATAGTTTTTGATTTAGAAAAATCTTCGATTGCCTTGACTTTAGCAGGAAGTGGTTTGGCACCACTAGAATCCAGGATATATCGGAGAAAATTCACTTGAGTTGCACCGAGCACACTTTTAGCAGGATTTATTGTAAGACCAAAGTCTTTAAAACTTGTTAAGACAATTCTAAGATGCTCTTTGTGCTGTTCGACATCTTTTGAAGTGATAAGGACGTCAACAATGTATGCAAAAACAAAGACGAGACCTCGTAAAGTTGAATCCATGTAACGCTGGAAGGTTTGAGCAGCATTTTTGAGGCCAAATGTCATTACGGTAAATTCGTAAAGCCCGAAAGGAGTTATTATTGCGGTTTTTTGAATATCTTCCGGAGCCATCGAAATTTGATGGAAGGCACATTTAAGGTCCAAAGTCGAAAATACATTGCAGTTATTGAGACTAACAGTAAAATCCTGAAGATGAGCGATTGGGTATATATCAGGGATTGTGATTGCGTTAAGACTACGATAATTGCCACACAGACGCCATGAACCGTTCTATTTCATGGCTAGATATAATGGGCTTGCCCTAGGACTACTGGATGGCATGCAAATTCCCTTCTCAATCATGAAGTTGAACTGTCGTTTAGCTTGTTCTAGTTTTTCCGGAGGAAGTCTTCTAACTCTTTGAACTACTAGAGGTCCTTCTGTTAATATATGGTGGAATTCATCTCGCTTATTTCTTTGCTTCATCAGTGATGATGACGTGATTTCTGGAAAATCTTTTAATATGGTAAAACAATCATTATAGTTTGGGATATAATATAATACTGTGGCTGCTGTGCTTTTAATTGTCAAACCGATAAAGTGGTTGTTTTATCAATAAGAGTTCTATTTTGTAAGTCTATTAATAACCCATAATAACGAAATAAATCAGCGCAAATTATTGGCTGAGTCACGTCAGTTATAATAAATGGCCATGTTATTGCCCTACTGTGACCTAGGTTGAGTGTATGAATTCTTTCTCCATAGGTTGGTATGCTTATGCCATTTGCAGCTGTGTTGATGAAGGACTGTGTCCAGTGGCAAATTTTGTAGGAAGATCTGAGAACTAAGAATTTAATCCTGTTGTTTCGGTCTACAAAGATTATGCGGTTTGTTGCTGATATCCCACCTTTGACGGCTGCTGTCAAAGGTGGGTTTTTCAGTTTTCCTGCTTTTGCCAATGGCAAGAAGGTTTACAGGATCTAGCTCTTGGTCCAAAATTCTCATGATAAAAACAAACAGGTTCAAACAAGTCTTGGTGGCTTAGTGGTTAGAGTGGCCGTCTAACATTTGAGACGCGGGTTCAAATCCCGCCTGTTGTAGTAACAAACAGGTTCATCTATACTTTTATTATTGTTATTATTCTTAAAATTGTTGTTGTTATTCTTAAAGTTAGATTTTGTTTCTCTGCTAGGGCTACGACTACGCAAATCCAGTCTATTTATTTATTTGGTTAAATTTTCAATGGTTAATTTTAATTTATCACACTCATTTCTAAGCGCGGTTAACGAATTAATTTCACAATTCTGGCTATTATCGGTAACTAATCTCATTTTTGTATGTGGTAAAATTGAATTTATTTGTGGCTGGAAAACGTCAAAACTTTAATCAGCCATTGCAGCTATTGCGTTTAAATTTGGGGTGTCATGCGCATATTATTGTTCTGATTTGGTCCGGTAATTGTTTAATGAATAATGGTTTTTCGCCCCAAATCTGTTTACCGTTAATTAATTTGCGTAGCCTTTTTTCTAAAGATTCGCCATAGGCAGAAATTATTCGCGTTTTTATTTTTTCGTATTTATCTCTAAGCAGAGGTTGTTGAATCAAGTCACTTCTCACATCTAAAACCGAACTATCTACAATGCAATCTAAAAAGCAAAAAAAGCTAGAGATATTTTTAAGTTTGAACAATTTTTTTTATAAATATGCATTTGAAAAAATCGGCCGTTGATGAATGCGGTGGTAACAAAAATACATGAAAACAAAATATGAAGTTTTAATATAGCAAAAGTGAGCAATGCGCGCGGAGCGGTAGTTTTCTGAGGAGAGGGGAAATCGACACAAATATATAAGTAACAAAACAAGAAAATTGAAGAAAGGAGAGAGTAATTTTCAAACAGAAAACTCGATGAAAATTGTTCGGTGAAAGAATTCGAACTATGGATTTTAATTACGTCATTTCCAGGACCGAAATGAGGCGTTATTGATGACCATTCGGAGTGAATAGTAGTGCCACGGAAAAATTATAACTTGTAATTTTAAATGGACCGGATATAGTCGTACAGTATAGTCGACAAAATGGTGGTCATCGATGGACGTAAGCTATGAATCCTTATGTGGTGCCGATTGCCATAAGTCAGCAAATCGGGTTCAATTATATATTTCTCAATTGCGTGTATTGTACAAATTTCTAATATATTATAATTATATGTAAATATTTTTGTTTGAGAATTCAAATGACTTAAAAATTTTATATTGAGGAATACAACCTTATAATGTTTGATTAGTTACGTCGTTATCTTGGGAGCAGTAGATGACCTCTATCATTATTTGTAAGTTACTTAATTTGGTATAAAATTAATTGAGTAAATTTTTGTACATAGTTTATGAATATTGAAAAATGCTGAATTAACAGTTTATTATTAGGCCTATTACAAATATGTATTGTTTGTGTTTAATTCGTGTTTTGCAAAAACACTTTCCGGTCGATTACATGAAAAAGTAGTAGTTGCGATGAAATCATGGAACATTACATTACGGATGGTAGTTTGATGATGATGGATGCTGGACCCCTGTAATTCTCGTATGTGAATTTTGTTAGAATTTTTAAAGGAATGAAGTTGGAGAGGGAGTCCCTATGTGTTTAGAGGGCGACCGAAGGCCACTTGAAAGTACTATGCCCTGTTTGCTCAAAAAAACAATTTTGCAAACACATAACTGGGCGCCTAAAAGGGGTTTATCCTGAAAGGTGACAATTCTGTCTTATTTGTTTTTTATTATTCTTATTTAATTTTCATTTATTAGTCCTCATATATATATTATTTCATCAATATTTAATTATAATAAACTTTATTTTCTAAAAATATTATTAGGTATTAATAATACTTTTTTTCTTTCTGTTAATACTTGCCTGAAATTTAAATAATACATTAAAAATAATATTAAATATAAATATTGTAAACATAATCTAGTTATTTATATATAGCTTGCACTGACTCATTATGTACTAATATGACATATTTTGCTATCTATGATACAATGCTGCCAAGCGCATCTGCCATTGCTATCGGCGCATCTCTTAGTGATGTCCATCACGTGACTTAAAACTGTACGGAGCACTGTCCCAGCAGAACTGTCCCATCGTGTCAATGGCTAACGTATGGTACAATACTCGCTGCGGCGCTCGCGCTAATACAAAATGTGATCAACATTAGTGACAGCTTTCTGTACAGCACTGAGTGCTTTATCGTCAATAATGTTCTTCACATCACTGAGAGTTGCGAAGAACAACACTGACTAATGCGAAAACATTTGTCAATGATGTTAAACGCAATTTTTTTGTTTGATGCAGCTTCTGCTAATGTGCGGGACAACACGCAGAGCTGTACTGTGTTTTGCGTATAGTATTATAATTTTCAGAATTTCGCATATTTATATTATAATATATAAAATTTCAATTAAAATAATTAATAATATTTTTTAACATAACTTTTACTTATATTTTGTATATAAGTATACATTGATCGTATATGTATCTACTACTTATCAAATATTTCTACAGAAAATTTCGTTTTATCTGTTGTATTGTTCTCATTCAAGATATTTTTAAAACGTTTAGATTATATACATCATTAACTCCCAATCAGCAGGACCTATTTAGGTCCGAATTATTTATGTAGTGTCAGTGGTATGGTTTCTTTATAATCAAGACTACTAGATTTCAAGATAAAATAAAAAAAGAAAAAAAATAAATTAATAGATAAAAAAAATTAGGGCATAAGTATTACAACATTCAATCTATAATTGATACTGTATACATGTTAACATAAACAAATCATCTACGTAGATTGAAACATCAAATTTAAAATGATAAATAATTCTTCTCATATGTATTGAATATATACTATAAACATTATTAAGAAAAGCAAATATAAGTTGGGTTATTTATGAAAAACAGGCACCATTATCAAAAAGAAGAAAACAAATAATACATTCTAAGTTGAATAATAATATACAATACATAATCTAAATAAAGGAAACTAACGTAAAAATATAAACAGGTTTTTAATAATCTCATATATTATGAATTTTGGTATAATTAGAATAATTGACGACGGAAATAATCCAAATAAACATCTTAAATGTTATAAGGAATTGTAACACCCCTACAGAAATGTAACGTTGCTGCAACGTTGCACGAACGTTTCGGTAACATTGCAGCAACGTTGCAGCAACATTACAAGTCGGAGAAATTAAAAAAAATATAACATATATATTTTCCAAATAAAAATTATTTATTTCGAAAAAATGCAGTAACGAAGATTTGAACCCCGTCATATTGTAAAATCATATTTACAACCCAAACACTTAACCACTAGGCTAGTAGCATCTTTGTCAACACATACTGTTTTAACATATTTCAATGCCAGTTTCGAAAAGAGACTATTTCTAAATTATGTTCCAAAGTTGCTGCAACGTTGCAGCAACGTTGCATTTCTGTAGGGGCAGAAATACTGCTCTTTATTATATCATAAATATTACAAACTTATTCCACAATAATATAAATAATGACTGATTAGAAAGACTTTTTTATTTTTTAAATTGTATTCAATCAAATATAAGTTATTATTCTATATAATATAATATACTATAATATAATATAATAAATAAATATAATAAATTATTCAAATATGAATAAAGGATTGTCTTTTACATTTATAACAGATTATAAATATTAATACTTCAACAATTAACATTCATTATGATATTTCGCTGATGTCTAAATGCTTGTTTTTAATTTGTTATAGAATAAAATTGTAACAATTCAAGTTATAAATATGAGATTACAACAAATAAATATAGAAATTTCTCAAGTAACTCGCGAATTACTAGAAATTTTATATACAAATTCTCTAGTAACTAACGACATACTATACAACTTTCTAGTAGGGAAAGAATAGAAAACTACTTATTATGTTAAAAGTTTTTATTATCATAAATTGTATTTGCGTATGAATACATTATAACATATTAAATGAGGAAATAAAATATGTATTGTACGTTTAATTGTATTATGTACAATATATTTTCACAATATAGAAACGTTATTGTTTTAACGCAAAAAATATGTGGTTAATACATTTTATTTTACATTCTATTCATATATATTTAATGTTATTTAATTCAACAGAGATGTAAATTAATTACATAATTTTAATTCACATTATAATATATTTTAAGGAACATAATTTTTCATATGTAAACATACGGTATAATAAGACAATTAAGTAAGGTACTATATAGATTGCCTCAAATTGTAAATATATATAATAAATATCATTTAAATGAAAAATGTAATATTAATTTGGAACTGTACAAAATGATGCAGTACAATAATGATCAACTGCCTGCTACTACGTTACTAGACAATGACTGACTGACTTTAATGACGACCAATCAATTCAGTTTCCCGCCATCTCACACGACCTCACTAATATTGGAGCAATCAAAATTTGAGCCTCAATTTTAGACATCCATTATATTACTAATTATATATATTTAATATATAATTAGTCATAGTCATTATTACAATAATGAGATGAAAAATTAAAGATTTATTAATATATTTATATAACATCGTTCAAAACATAATTCTATAGCTTTGATATAAACATTTATACTAAATTTTATTTTGTCATTTACTTATCAATTTGTAATATTTTCTACTACTCAAAAGTGTTGTTTGAACATTATTTTTTTCATTATTAATAAAATTATTTACTATGTATTAAATTGTTTAAAGATTAAACAAACTAAAATAGGCTGTCAATAAAAAACACAATTTTTTGTATTAAAAGCACAACGCAGATAATTTGCGTAAATCAAGATTCCACTTAAACTTAAAGGGTCGATAGAAGCCAACAGCGAGGGTTGCAACGATGTCGTGCGCTAATTGCCTTGTGTCCATGATGTACATGACATTTTTTGCCAAACTGAAACAAAAAGTAACTTTTTTGAGTGCTGTAAGCACCATGTAAACTTCGAGATATGAGGACTACAGGGGGTAAATTCTCCTATAGTAGACCTTGGAACACAAATAACCTAGTTTGTATGAATAATAAATATCATGATATAAACACATCTTTATCGCTAGGTTTACTCAGAATAATTAATATTTGAATAAATGTAACATTTATAACTTTTTTATATATATAAATAGACATGTACATAATACATAATTTTATATCTTTATGTATACATATATATAATAAAAAAGACATATTGTAATTTTCTTTATTATCAAAACAAACCTTTAAATTAAAAATAAATTGTTTTAATAACATTTTCGGTTGCGGCTGTTAGCTTATGGCGCTCACATCATTTCAAATTATGTCACCACCATTACCCATAACAGACGTAAATTGAATGAAGCGAGCGAAAATAATGAATTTGAACGAAACAATCTTATGACATTTAATCAATGATCCTTATGTACTTAAAAAGTACTTTCCTTTAATTAAGTAAACTTTTTTTACTTGATTCGTATAATTAATACGGAAGTCGATAAATTCTGTTGCACTCGATTATCGAATTACTTAAAAACATTTGAATTCTATATTCCTATGTATAGGTTTAAAAGTGCGCATATATAAATAAAAGTGTACTTATATTACTCAAAACAATAATAAACTGAAATTTATGTTCATTACGTCCTCTATATAAATTACATAAATCCTTTGAAATAAAATAAAATGTTAAATCTAAACAAATTTCTTTCGACAATCGTAATTTATTTAAAATCGTTCGCGTACACCTCCCATTGATATGGAAATTCAATTTAATGTACACGGCTTTCGTACGTAAAAACCACAAACTTTATTGTGGATCGTCTAAAGCAAAACACAAACCGTGAACTGCGTAAATCGAAATTTCGTTAATTTGGAATCTTCGGAATTCAACGCCCCACTCCCGCCTCCATTGACCTTCGTAGATTTCCCTTAATCTTTCGTAGGTCATTCTTTTCGACTACAAACTAAATTGCTCTCGTCGTAACGGCGAAGACAAACATTCATGCAAATTTCTTATGTACCCGACGCGCATACAAATGACGTGTTTAGAACGCCGAGCAAGTTAAGAGGCGCCTGTCGATGGGTGAGACGAACGAGTGCAAGAGCGAGATGTCACACTGGTCTGAAAAACCGACAGGGAAAAGACGAACTGAAATAAAACGACGGGGGAAGCAGGCAAAAAAGCTTGAATGTAAGCAACATTGAAGCTTTTTTTGCCAGTTCTTCAGCGGCAACAGAAGTCTTGCACTTACTGCATTCGCGTGCAAACTCCAGCTCGAAGTGTAGCACTCGAAAAACCGCACTCGACTGTTCCGGAGGCAGCTGCAAGAAAGTTTCCACAGAGGATGCACTGATACTCTGCAGCCCCAGGCAAAACATGCCGAGCTGAGATGTGACGAACGAACAGAAGATGGATATAAGCAACTAAAAGAATTAAATTTATCAAGCGCTTTTTGTCGATGCTTTTTGGCATTTTTGCACTGTCGTATCTTACATCGTCAACAAACACGTCGACTTTGCGTGATAACGAAATTTCACGGTGAAACAATGCTGTCTTATAGCCATTCATTTAATGCAAACTATCTAATGCTTGACAGATGCATCTGGTTTTTGCTAATGCAGTGATGATTTCAGATTTCTTACGTGACCTAGGTATAAATAAACTTTTAATATTTATGTTTATTAATATATTTATATATTATATAATATGTTTCAGGTAACAATTTTATATTTCACATCGTATAGTTTTACCAAAAATAGTTTTTTCATAATTAAATATAAAACTAATACATTTAATGTTAAGATAATATTTTTAAAGATCGTACTATTATTATATAAAACTTTAAAATTCAAAATTTTGTAATATTATAATATTATATATATATATATATATATATATAGATTAATACTAAAATATAAATATCTTACATATTATTTTTTAGTTTTATTAAAATGTATGTATATAATTTCGTTTTTATCATATACATATGTTTTATTTCTTGAAACTGTTAATTAAATCTTATTGGCAATAATATATTCTAGATATATCATCAGAATCTAACGCAATATCTTAGTAATATCACAGCTTTAGTCAGATACTCACTTATTTTCATTTGAGCCATATGTAGATGCCAAACGTACTATAATTGGATCAATCGGATTTTGATGTTACCATGTTCTCGATTTAGATCATACACCATAATCCAATTTGATCTTATCATATTTCTCATCCTTTCTTTCACTTTGAAACTAACTATTTTTCAGGTGACACAAGAAAAATGTCTATATGCGATGATTAAATTATACACAAAAATATTTGTTTAAATGTTTATTAACCATAAATACCCAAAATATTTGCTGCGCAGTAACAATGAACAGTATATAAATATTGATTCAAGACACATATTAAAAATATATATTATTGTAGTGTCTATAATTATAGATACTTTTTTTCAGATTTACATAATAATGGTTTAAATAAACCACGTATAAAACATATATTTATAAATATATGTTTGAATTGAAGATATATTCGCGTGATTGTTTTAAATATTTGTATGAAATAAAATTTGCAGATTATGAGGTTATACGTGATACATTATTATAATTTTTCGAAATTTGTCTAAATATAAAGAACCTATTGAATACTAATTTTTAAATAACTGGCTCGTATTGAATAAAAATTTTATATAGGAAACACATGTTGTCTTACCAAATTGATAATATTATTTGAAAATATTTTTATTGAGTAATATATATAACTAATGTCATAGATATTGTATATGTGCATAGATTTAATATTACGTCGCGCTTTTTTTAAATATTGTATGTCAATATTCGGTCAATACTGATTGACTAATATTAATTTTAAGGTAAAATATTCTGGTGTATTATTGGTTAAATATTTGATCAGTATAATAATACATTGCATCCTAAAACTAACTCACCAACGGTAAAAGAGTAGTTAAATATTATTCTTTTTTGCAATCCCATTAACATGACATGCATATTTTCCAACATATATATAAATATTTACAAATAAATAAATAAATACTTCATTATTAATTTCAAAAAATAATTCCTTTATAACTAGATTATTTATATTCATTTTTACTTCTGTAAATAGTAGTTTAATAATAACCAAATATGGTTATTAATATTTTAATTAATATTTTATTTTATTACATATTATATATATTATGACAATTAGTATAGTTTATTAATAAAATAGAGAAATTCACTAATATTGTATCTATATTTCAATTAAACTCACAAATTATAAATCAATTATTGAACGAAAAAAATGAAAAGAATGAAAAATTAATAAAAAGTATGTTGAAAATATTCAGAAATAAATTACATATTTATACGTATTTTATTATGTCAAAAAAGTAATAAATAAAACATTATAACTTAAAAATTAACAATTTAGCTGTAATTAGTAATAACATTTTTCCTATTTAACAATAATCCTGCCTTAAAAAAGTTATTGGAAACACATATTTATTAATCAAGGAATTACTGGATATCTAATTTGTTCGAAATTACAAAATAAGTGCATTTAATTACATTAATTAACAATATTATAACATAGATTTAAATTATTGTGTACTATATAAATACATTGTTAATAAATAATTTATCAATAATTTGTTTATTAATGTACTAAATTGGTAATAATACATGTATTTTATTTTTCTCATTGAACGTAAATAAGAATTAATGCGACAGGAAAACATTTTTGCGTATGTAATGTATACATTTATGTGTAAAAGTAGTAAAGTACACATACTCATATGTTTAGTCAACTTCTCGTGACGTAATAATCAATAATCAACCTGATAAAAAGTTTAAAGTGCTTTATCTGTTTTGCTTACTTTATACATGTAAATCTTCATTATGCAAACTTTATTCTAGGTACGCTGATAGATGAAGGCACAAAAGTTCCTCATACTAATTATACGAAGTATTGAATTTCACAATTATCGACATTAAGTTAGTAGACTAAGCGTCGATTGAATTTACCCAGAAATTTAGCCAAAACATATATAAAGTAAAAATAAAAAAAATAAATTATTATTGCATATCAGAAAAGATAAGAAATTCTTTTGTATATATATATATAATCATGTCAGCCGGTGCTTAATGGGACCCGCCACTTTCGGGCTCCATAACTACGGGTGTGCAAAAATTGTTTTTGCGTAGAAAATATGGCTGAGCACATCGGGCGGCCTTCGGCCACCCTCACAAGGGAATGCGGGGGGGCTGCGCCCCCCAACCCCCCCCCTTAAAAATCTAGCCAAACCCAAAACGCGAGGGTCCTAGGGGGCCCCAGCACCGTGTTTTCC
>JABFQC010002453.1:0-16112 GCA_022817085.1 Psilanteris sp. ZL-2020
TGTTTTTCGTACTTTTTTTTTACTTTTAACGTGTTATTTGATAGAACCTATTTTGAATCCATTTGACCCTAAACGGGAAATTTTAGACGTTTCGAGGTTTAAATTAGAGTATGAATTTCGACTCGGGTTGTTAAAAATATTATGCAGATAAATTTCGTTTTTGAAATACCAAATAGAAATTTTGAATCAATTATTCTTAAATATATTTCTATATATATGTATATTGATTCTGGCGTCATTTAATTATTAAATTAAATTAAACTATGTGTACTAAAATTATGTGTTTTAATCATTAATGACTTTTTAAATTGTGTATATTGTAATTTTTATTTTTTTAATTAATTTAGTTAAGTGCTTTTGCAAGACGGTTCACGAAATATATAATTTACAAACAAATTGTATTTTCATTATATACAAATAGCGTAAATGCTCACTAAATAAAATATAAAATAAAGTAAAGAAAAATAAAGCGAAGCAAATTAAACATCACAATTTTTGCCTATCGGTTTTTGTATTTAATTATATAACGTAAGTCCTCCCAAAATAAATTCAAGACTTCAATTAGTACCCCGTCGCAAAACATGAACAAAACGGTGTGCAAATGACTCCGACAATCATTTTTGCTCGTGCGAAAACGTTTTTAGCGCAGGGTTTAAACGAAACTTTTCCCTTAATTTTTGTCGCATGAAAGAAAAGCTAATTTAAAAGTGTCGTGCCGGATTAGTTAAATTCCAATGACATTAAGTACCATCGAAAATCAAATCTCAGAGTGCGGACACTGTTCCGGAGTACGACGGGCTGTCAGAATGACGTTCGCAAGGGGCCATCGGGAAGAAATTATTGAGCCAATCGGGCGCGATAAGTCGACGATTTGACGAAATAATGCCGAAGCGTCGGCAGGAATGGAAGTCGGCGAACGCGAAGGAGCAAAATTTTTTGTTTCGAGCTGTCCACAGTGGTCGGTAAATGACAGCCTCTCCAGACGAAAATATGCGCCGCGTCGTCTCTGTTCGGCGCGTTCTCTCTCTTTGCGAAAAGCCGGACGCTTAATTGGACAAAGCCCCCTTCCCCGAACCTTCCTTAACTGAGTGCTCGCAACTTGCGATTCGCTGAAAAAAGATGAATTATTTTTCGCGAGCAGTCGCAAAGGGCATTTGAACGCGCCACGCTGCGATTTCGGCGCACGAAGTAAAGAGAGACGAAAGACTGCGGATTCAAAAAGTCATCGGCCTTTCTAAATTTCGCAGTTTTCGAATTTATTTATTTAATAATTCATTGCTTGTATGATTTAAACATTTGAACGAAATGTCGGTCAATTCTTTTTATTTATTTATTTATTTTAAAAAGGAGAACTTATGCATTAAGTGAAAACTTGAAAATTAAATAAAATAAAATGTTGCGATTTGGTGAACGTTCACCAACAGGAATATATTTAAGATATTTTGAGTTACTTAACCGACGCTTTAACGCGTAAACAGTTTAATTGAGCTTTAACTATGAACTATTGGCGACTGGCGATGCAAACATTGCTGCGTTAATAGTAACAATTTCATCATTATTCCACAAAGAAAAGTGACCGTAGTTAAAGCAACAACTATTTCTGACCAGAGAACGCTGATGCTTATCACGCGGCTTAGAGAAACTCGAATAACTTAAAATTGTTTCATCAAATTTTAATCGAATGTGTTCTCGTGAACCATCGTTCATGTCAATTTAAATGATGACTACTTTGCGAGCAAATTACTTCATTATAATTAAAATAAAATTATGTTATTAACAATAATCGGAATGTTCAAAATAAAAATAATAATGTAAATTCATAATATATATATATGAACTTCATCTTATGAAGTTTTAATGTAAAAAATTTACGATGTGTATTTATAATATTATTTATAAGTATCACCATTATTAGTTTCAGAATAAAGAAAGTATTTTAGAAAAGAGATTTCATTTGTAATATTGCGATGAGAATGCAGTTGCCAAAATGACCACTCGCGTTGTCGCTGGTATTAAATAGTTTAGATTCTGCTTTCAATTTGATATCTTCAGCAAATTTACTCTTCACAATGTGAACAATGAAGTTTACTGTTTCTGGAAAAGTTCAAGGCCAAAGATGATTTGATTTTGCTTTAACACTATATATTTCGGCACATTTACCTTCGATTTTAAACTTGTATAATAATATGTAAATTAATATGTAATATTAAATTATAGTTTCAAATATGTCTATTTTATAAAAAATAAATGAAATGTATTTTATCTGAATTCAAAATCTATCAAAAGCTCTGTTTTTATCTTTTAGCAATTTTTTATCTTTTATTTAAAGTTAATATTTTTAGTTATGCATTAATTAATATTGTTATGATTTGGTTATTGATTTAATTGTATTCAAAACGATAATCAAATGTTATATTGTATATTAAAAAAATTGTATGAAAAATTTAATCAATCCGTATATACAATAATAATTTTTTTATTTTAATATAAACATAAAATGTACATTTTCGAAAATATTAAATTATATATAATTAAAAGTGTTTTATCAGTACTGAGTGTAATTTTTAGAACACCAAAATATATACCAGTTATACATCATTAATAATTGAATAACTAGACTTATTGACATTTCGCATATTATTCATTTAACGTTTGACCCAATCATTTTTTTTTCACGCAGACAAAGCAAGTTGTTATTATATATAATACAAGCTGTAAACGTATCACATATAATACAATATAATCATACAAGTTGCTATAGCGTTTGAATATAAACGATAATGTAAAATTATAGACTATCAATAATGTTGATTGCAAAGCAGATATTTTCGAGTTCATTATTAATTTTCCAGTTATATTTATTGATAACAATTTTTTAAATCGAAAGTAAAAAAAAGCTCATGCACACGTACATGTGATTACATAGATTATTCAAGTACCTTAATTTTAAATTAAATCATTAATTTGACTGAATATTCATTGCGAATGCACTTAATTTGTGCAACTTTAAACTAATTTCCGAATGATTACATTAAATTTATTCGTTTCTAAATACTCTTTCAGATATAATCAAATAATTTTTGCTACGTGTATATGCACATATATATACATTTACACATAAATCACACATGATCATGTATGAATCTTTTATAAATCACCTACTATACCATAAATATAATTCATACATATGACACATGTGCATTATATAGTACTCATGCATAATTCATATATAAGTATACAAGCATCATATGTAAAGTAATATTTTTTTTAGGGGAAAAAGGTTGCAAGTCCATTCTAAGGGGAAATTTTTCTTTAATTGCGTTACAAAATGCTTTATATTTGTCTTTCATTCATAATCGCGTAATTATATCACGCGAAATTGCGTATAAAATAAACATTATAATCGTCGGAGTGGAAGGCAACACGCGTTTGCAAAAACACGTCGCATTGTGTCAGTTTTGAGGACGAAAGTTCAGGGAAAATTACCCGCAAATCGTTGACTATTATTAGCTGGTATCGAGAAGCATTTTGTCGCGGAATCTTTGTGCGAATGAGAAAACGCGAATCTATACGACATCTAGCACTGTTTGCTTCCGTGGCAACTTTGCCGTCAGAGAGACCAGGTCTTTGACTTGCCCCTTTGTTCACATGTGAGAGCTTTCAGCATGATATTTGTATACGCATCGATGTTCATCATAATGCCGACGAAGACCGCCGGATGTTTGATACGTTGCGGCAGCGCGACTATCGTGACATAGCATATTGGATTCCTGTTCTTGAAAGCCGAGTTAAATACTAGTAGATGACGACAGATTGCAAACTGTCTGATTGTAAAACTGCTTAACAATTGCGTTCCATAATAATTGATGTTTTAATGAAGTGACAAAATTAGGCGAAAAACAACGGGTTAACGAAAGTGCACGAGCGAGGCATGGAGGATTAGAATCACTTAAACGCTTCTTCGCAAAAACGTTATATAAATCGTTATTTCTAGCAATTAACGGGGAAGTTAGCAATGACACAAATTTGAGGAATGCTTTTCTATATGGTTCGTCTCGAAAGATAGTCGATTACTTTTAATGCACTTTTAAAAGTATTAAAAATTACTCATAACATATCAATTGTGTGACAGAAGTGTTGTATTTTGAAACAATACATAAAACTTCAGCAATTAAAATATGTGCAATATTCAATAATTTTTAAGTATAATTTAAAAATAGAAAACTACTGTCACACATTTAATATTTTGCTAATAATTTTTAATACATTGTTTCTTTTCGTTTACGCTAATTTCTACGGTAATATATTTCGAAAGTCAACGCGGCTTCCTATAGGCGGGGTTTAGTAAAATATGTATACACGGAACGAATCGATTCTCCAACAATTTTCCGGTTAATTTGTTTATCAAAAATTATCCTGTGTTATACCGATTTTGTTATTATTATGAAACGCGGAGCACTAAGCATTCGCTTATCGCTATAAGACACACACCGTAAAAGGTATTGCGCGTGTTAATAACACACATCGGTGAATTTGGACAACAAATCGTCGACATAACCTACGGGATGCGAATAAATTCGACCAATTTGTTCCATAATTCAAAGACCATGTTACGAGTTGAATTTTTCCCCGAGACACGAATCTGTCCCCCGCGTGCAAAGAAATTCATGATTGCACGTGTTATGTTCATCGGGCAGTAACACTGAAATATGATGACGGCGTTGCTAAATGTCCGGCTATTTACGTGACAAACGAGAAATGTCACGGGAAGCTCTTGCCCTATTCCCGCCCCTCGGCAGCAGCTCGCGTACGTTTAATCCATTGATTAATTCACTCTGCTTCCGCGTCCTTTATGATTAGCTGACCCTTCCAGTATACTTTTCCGTTTCTTTTGCGCCCGCGGACGCTCGCAAAGAGAAATTAATATGGTCCACTCGAGTGCGTACGACCCCCGTTAATCAATTTTTCTCGCGCGAGAGCACCTTGAGTATGACCAATCTACGAGCCAAGATGAGAACGCTTAATTCACTGATACTTAATCTCGATGAAACATCAAACCCGATGAACGCCTGCTTAATTTTATTGAACACATCGCATTCAACAAAACCGGGATATATTGGTTTTATTGATTTTTATAAGTGCTCCGAGTTCTCGAGTGTTTTTCCTTCGGCGAAAAAGTTATAGAATTTTGATCCAAATGGCCGACCGACTCATTATTGTTATATTTGTTGTTGGTTTTTCATTTATTTTTTTTTTCGTTGTTGTTTCTTTTTGTTCATCACTTTTGGTCAAGTGAA
Organism: Psilanteris sp. ZL-2020; assembly: GCA_022817085.1. Classification (NCBI taxonomy): domain Eukaryota; kingdom Metazoa; phylum Arthropoda; class Insecta; order Hymenoptera; family Scelionidae; genus Psilanteris; species Psilanteris sp. ZL-2020. The sequence continues at coordinate 5,298 of JABFQC010002453.1, forward strand.
TTATAACAATAGCCGCGTTTAAAATCTTAACTTAAAATCTAACACATGCAATTGAACCATATTATTGAGTCATTTCATAAATAAAAGCGAATAAACAAAAATAAACCGATGTTATGATTTGGAGGACAACGATGTAAACAATCGAAAAATTCGTGCCCATTATTTGTTGACAAGCAGTCGTTGTTTACATGCTAATGTCCTTCGTTAACGCAAACAAAACAAACGTTTCGACTGAACTTGTTCCCAATGAATTTGCGTTCGTTTAATGACAAATCATAGATCCGCGTTGTCGAACCTTGCAACTTCCGCGACTCGAAACTTCGCAGTACTTTCTTCTTCTTAAGTTCGCAGCGCCGAATGTTGCAAAACCTGAATGAACAGATTCGCTTTCACTAAAAATCTTCTGGGCCAGTCGTGCAAACGTTTTGTTTAATAGGACTACAGAAACTCAAGTTTCAAACTTCTTTCCCGTTTCTTTCCATCAACTTATCGAGCTTGGAACAAACTTTCAAGTTGTTGGATAAAATCTTCCACGTTTCAAATTCGTGAACGACAACGTTGAACTAGAACTTGGCATAGAAGGACACGAATCTTTATACTTTCGTGTCATAATAAGCTCCGTCCTTCTCGTGCTCTCCTTTTCTCCGACGCCCACGCTCGTCATTAAATTTACATTCGCCGCATTTTTCATCCCCCGTCCGTAAGTTCGCGCTTGCATCGTATTATCCTGCAATTGCATTCCAACGAATGCACACCCGTTGTTTACTCGGCGAGTTATTGCCGCAGTAATACGTCAATCCGATATTCGGAAACGTCCCTGCTGAAAGATCCCTGCTATGCTCGCAAGGCGAGAAGACGCCTCAACGCAAACTTGCCGAGAACGCAAGAACGACCTTGGCGAGCGGACATAGGAAGTCGGCGACAGTAAATCTTTCAATCGCCCGAGTACTTTTAACATTTGTCATCTTCTCGTGAGCGTACTTTTCCGTGTTCCGGTATTAGTCCAATGATACATGTGCATCGCGCATGTTTTGCAACCGGGAAAACATTGCACTTCGCATTAACTTTACTTCCGACGCTGTTTCTGCAACTCAAATGGAAATGAAGAACTGTTTTACGGTTTTTTATTTATGCCATTCGATAATTGTTTGGCTGATTGTATCAGTTGGAAAACGCGGGTATCAAACGACGAAGAAAATAACATTGTTGCAATAACGACTGCGCCACCTTTGCGAAAGGTAACATGTATTACTATGATATTATAAGGATATTTTGAGAAATTCATATTGTGCAAGATGCAGTACAATAAATCTTTTCAAATGTTTTTCAATCAATATTAATCGTTTTTACGTTTTTATATTAAAATCAACATAAACAGTAACTTAAGATAGATTTAATTTCAATTTGCATATAAATATATATTTACATATATTTTTTAACATATACACTCGTGTCAATATATATATATATATATATAAATCGACATTCATTAATTTCCGTAATTCTATTATTTAAAAATTGCTAATGTCTTTGTAAATAATTGATCATAAAGGTACAACTGCGAGTTGCTGTTTTTCTTTGTAATGCAAGTCTAGCAGCATGACACAAATGCCGTAAACACACGAATCGATAACTGCCAACTTCATATTTTGTTGCATAACATATGTTTCATTAAGAATTAACCGCGACCACATTATTTATCTACCAACTAGCCATGTATATTAATAATTCTTTTAATGCAAGAAACTTTCACTAATAATTACGCAACCGATGTAATTACTGTTTACTTTACTACAAACGAGAAATTCGTACGGTATTTGTTTGTTGTTTTAAACGAAAAGAAATTCTGCACGCGCATTAATCGACAGAGAAGCGGCCGATTTCCATTCGTGTTTTTCTTTAGACAAATCATGCCGGAAGCAATTCATTCCAGTTGACTAATTTCAGCGCGTTTAATATATAAATTACTGATAAGTCAAGGAATCCAATTTAGAAACGCGGGGAATTTTCGCAGCTTCGATTAATCCTTTCAGTCAACGGTTATTAATCATAATTGCAGTTGACTTTAACCAAATTTAGTCTCGAAAAGAAGCCCATTTTTACCATCCAAACATCGCGTTTCATAACAGAGCGGTCCTTCGGACGATAACCTTTAACACGAAGTAATTCATTCAAAAAGACACCCAACGATGGTATAAAACCGTCTCTTTATTCACACGGCTTAACAGCTTGCCCGGAATTCTGATTTTATACTAATATTTCCATAAGCCTCGTTGCCGAGGTTAAGCCCGAATGATGACTCCGGCATCACTATTAATGGACACCGTGGTAACGCGATTCTCGGTACGATTCAAGGACCGACCGGACCCCCGAGTTGACGAGGAAAAGGATCGTTAAGTGTTATCCATGTGTAAGCCCGCGCCAAAAGACGAAAGTTACTTACACATGAATAAACCGTAACGCGTTTTATGTCGTGAACTTGATAAATGTTCCCGCCGGAACATGAGTTTCGGGATGCCGAATGCGAGCGTCTTAACTGAAATATATATATATAAGAATCCGCGCTGGCTGCTCCGCTAACAGCGAACGTGACTTTTATGTAACGCGAGAGTCGTCGCGCGTACGCTTCAAATAATAAAACAATCGAACGGAGATAGATTCTTGTCGCGGCGCGTCAGGCTCGATTGTGTCTAAAAATAGAGACCAGACAAAGAAGTAAGTTCGAGCGAGCATAATCTACGACAAAAAGTTTCGCTGAAATAAAGATTATCGGGTATTATAGGCGAACTTATGATAGTCACTGAACTTCGGTGCCTATTTTAGTCGCTGTACTGTCGCCAATCGAGACATAATAAACATAATTGACCGTTGCAACGAACGCAACTGTTACCTCTTGTTTGCTTGGCAACGTGATTTCTATGGGAAGTTCAAAAAAAAGTATACCTGCACCATACGGGGATCAAGAAAAAACGGAGAAACAAATTCATCCCGTTCGGTTGGTTGAGGAGCGAATTAAAAGGAGGTTAAGGGCGGATAGTGAGGTGAATTGAAAAATAGATTCGGACGAACTGTTGTGTTTATGAAAATTCAATGTTATTTTGTTGAGGTGAACTGATTTTTGATGAATGCACGAGTTGTTTTTGCTTCGTGGTTGCGAGCAGAAGAGGTGAATTGGCGTGATGTTAATTTTATTCGGCACGAGCTGTTATTATTAATGGCGTAAAAGTTGTTTGCGAACCGAATCGAAAACGCGGAATAAATAGACAAATGGAAAGAATTTGTGTTGAAAAGAAATGTAGCATGAAATTTTGATTGCTTGCGACACAAAAGCTCGGGGTTATTGTCGTTATTGATTTCTAGAAAATTCGAGAATTGTATATAATGCATTTGGAAAAGTTGAATGGTCAACAAATAAACTGGAAGATTTGCATAATTTGTAGGGCAGTAGTTGGACAAAGTATTTCACAGAAGGATTTGATTCAGTAAAAATGTTATTTTTGTTTCAAAATTAAAATAATATATAATTCTGTTGTATTATTAATAATTTTATTAGAACCATGTATTTTGTGCAAAATTTTGAGCTTTTCTATAAAAGTCATAAAAAGTTGATAAAATTCACGATAAGCAGTTAATGTTTTTGTTAATATATTTGTTTACATTAAAATGTCTAATTTTTATAAGAACAGTTATTACGGTGATATGTCACGAAAATGTCTATATCTATTCAAAAGCAATTAAATCGTCCGCGTATCAAAGCGCATTCATATCGTCCACTGCCTGCAACGATTCCAAATATAAAACAAGGACAACGAATAAGAAGTTGTTCAAACGTACGTACGACGGTAACTAAATTTCGCTCGCGATAAATCTTCGTACCTCGATGCCGTTGAATCCCCGCGACTCGGACGAACGAATTCGGGAAATTTGGCTAATTTATCTTACTCTCGGCATAATAAACTGTCATTAAGTAACGAGCAACGTGTCGTGTCGTTTGTGCGTTGACGCGGCCCCGGGATGATTTGATTTACGCGATTGGATCGAATTTTTGCGCGCGCGTATAAATCGCAGCCACGGACTGCGAACTTTTCTGGACCCTTACAAATTGCTCGCGCAATAAATTATCTATAAAACGGTCCGTCCGGCCGGCCGCCGGCCGTCCGGCAAGATAACGAGTCTTGTGGCTGTTATCGATGGCGATCGCAGGATTTATGGGCGCCCTGTAAAAAGCCCGCTCGTGCCTGGCTCTTCTTGCCTTCTCGGCGAGTCGGCCTCGCACGCGGTGTCGCGCGTACAATCGTGGATCGTGATAAGAAGCCTCCTGGGGTATGCTCCACATTCGCGGCAAATCGCAGATTCGTTTAGATATTAAAAGTATGCGAAGAAAAAAGAACGAGCGGATACGTTTTGTCGTTATTTATGATGCCCTTCGTGGCTGTTTGTAATGGCGATCTGATTTATCGCCGATTATTTATTTATTGCGTCTCTTTAGGCAACGTCAAATGTCCGAGCTGCTCGCTTGTCGCTGAAAAGCGATCATTTTCATGAGCAATTATTTTGATGCGAGTAATCGAAAGAATTATGCGAGCAAAAATATGATGATCTTGATGACATTTCAACCAAAATTTGATTTAATGAGGCAAATGGTTTTGTTGATGCGTCAAAACTTGCAATTTGTCGTGAAAATAAACAAACAAAATAAGACAAAACAATAGATATAAAAACAAAAATAATGCAATGGTGAAAACAAACAAAATAAACAGATAGATATTTTCGTGTTAAACGGACCATTTCAATTATCCGACCTGGCAGTGTATCCGTCTGTCATCGAGGATATAGAACGCGCGTCTCGACGCCATAAAACGAGTCCGTTGTGTCGAATTGGACGAGCCTTTTAGTACCCTCGCGGGGCACTTTCGTCGAGTTAACAAAAAAATCGCGTCTTACACGAGTTCGAATGGACAGCGCGGCTATTTATGGTTTCATAAAGTTGCACGTCGTGGATATGCTCGTTGCGTACCAAGGAATCGTCGCTATACAGTTATATATAAGGGCGAACTGGCTGCAAGACCGACAGGATCTGTCGAAAGAGTTCGGTAATGGCGCGATACGTATGTGCGCGGCGTCCTGCGACCCCGGCACCCCCCTGCCGCTCTCGGTTCGCACGCTAGGTGACTATGGCTTTGCGCCACTTGATGCTGTTTGGGCTCAAACAGAAAAGAGAATAGATAGACGATACGAGCCGTTCCACCCCTTTATTCTGTTAGTTGCGAGGGGGAGGGGTCCTGATTTACCGACGCAATCGCTCTTTATTTCTCTCCAGGCGGCCTTCCCATCTGACGTCTTCGATAGATATCGCCTTGTAATAGCTTGCCGTTACCTGAATATCCGTCGTGCAAAATTTATCAGCCACGCTCCTGCGAATCTTTCAATCTGTTTTAGTGAAATCGTTATTGTGCACTGAATGCGTAAATTACAGGTCCTTGGTTCCGTGCAGGGATCCACTTGTTTAGCAATTGAATTATATCATTTGTTTTTGGTTTTTTTTTGTAGATTTTTAAATTTTATGACATACACAGAGTTCAGTTTACACAAATAGGGTATCAAGTGGTTCATAAGAAAGTTATGGACAAGAATAACAGATTAAGATTATTAATAACAAATTTGCTTTTAACTTGAAGAAACTAATGAAGAACTAATAAAAAGAGTTTTTGATCACCTGAAAATTTTGCTTTGTTAGAAATTTAATCAAAATGAATGTTTCGTTGATGAAATACATCCAGTGATAAATTTAAATCTTTCATACGTGTTCGAGTAAGCAATTCTAAAGTATTACGTGAATTAAGCACCGAAAAGTATTGGATTCAAATTAGTCCACTTAACTCGGCATAAATTCTTATTCTGAACGCACCCTAAGTTTGCAGCGGAACACTTTCTGTCCATCTTATAAATCTGAACTTCAAACCATATGCTTGGCACTGACTTACAGTTTTTAAAATGTGATTTATAGCCCATTGTAATCAAAATATTAATTATAACTTAAGATGCAATTTTATGACGCTCGTCAAGGCTAACATTTTGCGCGCGCAATGCACGCAATGACAATATCTGATATCGCAGAATTGAATTCAACTGCAAACAATCAACGATGAAAAAACTGTAAACTGCAATATAGCCGTCGTATAATCAGATTGAGTTTCAGGTTGGCGCGGATTGAAATAAGAAAACTAGGCCAAAGGCATTGTGCAACCAACTTGAATTTAATTTGAGCAGATAAGCCGGTTACGCTAATTAAACAACAATGGAATAACCGGTCAAGTTTTTATTCCGCGTTGTATTTTTAATGCCGCGCGCAACATGTGCACAAAGTTCATAACGCAAGACGTAAGACGAGTTACGACCAATACATCTGTCGACAATAAATTTCTGTAAAAGATCCCGGTGCTCGCAGTAAGACGTGCTTCGTGGTCGTCGATAATAAGGGGATGATCTCGCGATAAGGGTAGCGGCATTAATTGAGATTCGAGATAGAGTGCAGTAACTTTTGCCCCACTGAGAGCGAGATTACGATCGCTGGAACAATGGCACTGTCGGATCTGCCAGCAATGACGTAACAGTAAGTACACGGCGAACGCCGAAGAGAGCGGCAAACCAATACGAAGGATCCTATAAATTCTGGTAAAGAATAGTTTGGGACGCGAGGCGTGTCCACGAGTGATTATCCGCGAGTTTGAATTGAAGCAAATTTTGATTGAGGCGATTAATCCGAGTGATTGCTGGACCCCGAATTGCGACGCTTTGTATTGATTCGGTAAGAGTTGAACATACTCTGGCGAAAAGTATTTGCCGAATTTAAATATCTAGGTCAAAGGGAGCGTTTCATATAATTGTCAGAATATCGGGCGTCGAAGGAGGTTTGGTTGCTATTTTGAAATGATTCAATTTAAATTGAAGGAACGAAGGGTTTGATTCAAGACTTTTTGTGACATTCTGTTGTGATTACCGATCAGGAGAAAGTTAATTTTGTATTTAGTACTATGGTTCTAGTGCTGAACGTAAAGTAATTTACCTTAAAAATGTCTTGTATCTCATCTTACAATTCTTTATGTTTTATTATAAAAATTTACCTTTTGTTATGTCATGTTTATGTTTAGTCATGTTTATGTCAAGATGAACAAAATGTGTACTTTGAAGTTAACTGCGTGTGTCAAGGAGGTCATTATAATTATGTGTTTATGTCAATGCATAAAACTGTCTTTGTTTCGTCGTCATTGCCAAGGATTCAAAATTTAAAATTAAATTACTCATTTCTAATTAGAACAGTTAATCTTAATTGAAATAAATATCGATAAATTATACTTAATTTCTTGTTTATAGTCTATTACTAGTAATTTTCGTGCCATCAATTTATTATATTACGTGACTTCGAGCTACCTTAATTGCAGATAAACGAGACAGCGGTATTAAGAAGTATTATAGCGAATATTTACAATATAAATTGTAGCTAAAAGTCCCTACTATTAGGTATGATTATGAGCCTTCTCGAGCATAATTTGTACTGGAGGTATATTTACAAATATCAATTTAATTAACTAACAAGTGGAATTCAATATTATTCTTTAAAACCAAAAATACATCGAATGCGTACGTAATATATTTTAATTCATGGAAATTGATTTGTTAAAAATTGTGAGGGATATACGAAATTTCTGAATCGTTTATACATCAACAATGTGCGGTTGCTAAAAATACCACTGACATTATTCGCAATCCAATTTTACACGTCGAATGCATTTTAATTACAATATCCACCGATACTCTATTACAACAACGATTAATAAATCGATAAGTGTTCATTATAGCGTGCATCATAGCCATGACTGATCCGAATGCGATTCAAGATTAGTGCCACGCTCAATTTCACGTACTATTGAAAACATCTCGATTGTGTTGCAGTGAGCATGTGCGTGTGAATTCTCATATATCAAAACTTTTCAATGGCTAATTATTTTCTCGTCATTACAATTCGTAACACTTTAATTTCATATTTCATTGTTTTCGGAATATATGCTCATCAAATTATTCACTTGCTTCAAGGAAATTCGAACCACATTAAACAGATTTATTAAAATTATAAAAGAACGTATAAATGTGCACGTTGTTTGTTTTACGGCTTACAAATAAATTAATTTATATGTTTCTTTTCATTATTAATTCAGCAACAGCAATTAGACATCGGTATAAAATGTTTTTTAGCTCCGATCAACATTTTTAACGTGTTTCATAAAAGTTTCAAAACTTTTTTAAACCACTTATCTACTGTATTTAAATCATTTTAAATGAACCTCTATAGATATTTACGTATGAATAAGTTGATTCGAAATTATTATATTTGTTAATTAATTAATTTGTTGCGTATAGTATCAATTAATATCATTATTAATATATATTAAATTCATATTGATTTTGTATAATATCTGTTATTCTAGTGAAAATATATACAAGTTTATCTTTTAAAAGAATTTAAAAATAAAAACATCTTGAATATACCGTTATTTAATATTTAAAAAGTCGTTGCCTGGAAAATAATTATATTTATATTATAAATAAAATAATAAAAATCAATCTATGAATGATAAATATATTTTAAGTATATTATTATAATATACACTGAGAGAAATTTGGTAGTAAAAATTAGCATGAATAATGGTAATTGAGCATTACGACTGAAAAATGATCATTTTTAACATGTTTTGTGTTAAAATTTTGGATAAAATATGTTAAAAATCTTACATATAACACAAAAAGTGTTAAAAAATCGCACAAAAAATGTTAAAAATTAACACGAAACATGTTAAAAATTATCATTTGTCAGTCGTAATGCTCAATTACCATTATTCATGCTAAATTTTACTATCAAATTTCTCTCAGTGTACAATTTTGGATGCTGAAATAATAAATAATAGTTTTCTATGGAAACTAATATGTATATATCTACATCTACAAATTGCAAGTTAACTTTTGTTGATTAATTCTCGTTATTTATTGAATCGTATGAAAGTTCGTGATAAATGTACGAAATAAACCGTAACTGAGAGTCAAAGAAAATTACGTGATATATATATAACTACGTATTTCAATACGTAATATTACGAATATTATTTACTTTTACAGTTGTTTCTGTATTTTAACAGTAAACTTACCCAAGCCACTTACAGTGTAAACAAGTTTAAACTGCAAAAACGGTTAACAATTTGAAATCAAAAAACATCGAATTTATAATTATTTATGCAAAACGTGATTATATTTATAAATTGGAAAAGCGTATTTATTCGTTTCTCGTCTTGCGCTTTTTCAAACCGTATCATTAAAATTCGTAATAATTAACTTTTTTATCGTGCATTATCTAGATAATTATAAGAGGAATGTAGTCATTATCTCAAAAAGTTTAGCGAAAAGAAGAAACAACGGTGCATACGTTTTATACGAACCAATAATAAAGAAGTGAAATTACTCGTAATACGTACGATAACGCACACAATGCAATAGATTTTGGTTTAACGGGTGTGATAAGATTATTGATACGGCAAATATTTAGTATTTAATCCGTCATATAGCGAGAACGGCGCGAGTCTTAAAATTGATATAGAGTTGAAATGCAAATGATACGAGAGATAATGAAAGATATACACAAAACGGCTTCGAATCCACCGAGTATATATATATTCCTTGGAAAGAATGATGACGGTGCGATAATTATTAATATATATTAATATCAATAGACAATGATAAAGATAAATTATTTAAATAATCCGATGGGTTTGCGAGAGTCGTAAAACTATGCGAAAATCGATTTGCATTTATACGAGTTCAATCAACGACTGCTAACAGGGTTTGTTTTTGGAATGACGTATTGGCAGAAGAAAGCTATATATGGAGATTAGTAGATTCGTATTTACACATAGGTTTGAACTTTTTGTGGGAATACCGCGAGGTCGCAAAGGATACGGGGTAACAGACAATTGCGAGCAATTTATCCGGTTAAAGGAGTATAGTCGGCAAGTGGTAAGAATAACGAGAGGGAAAGAGAGAGATGGAGCGAGCTAAACGAGGGGAAGGGGCAGCCAGGGGGTTACAGGGAGAGAAATGGAAATGCGACTGTATTTGCTCAAGTACTTTGGGAAAGTGTTATTTCTCGTGGCGCGTTATTCTGCGTTATGATCGCTACGCCACGTTTACGCTTCCATCAAGACTGACGTGGAGCAAGCGTAATTACGGCTAATCTCAGGCGGCTAATGATTCGAACGAGTTCCGAGCACGATTTGGTTGATGCACGCCGAGCGCGAAGATAGCGCGCGGAAGATGATCGCGATGCCAATTGAAACGTCATTCCGGGAAATATCGTGTCTATCATGAGAAATTGTCATAATGGTTGGCGCGTTATGATGAAACTTTGCACAGCTTTTGAAACCCATGCGGAATTTAATAAAATGATAGCTGCTTGTTTCGTCAGCGTGTACTTAGCTTCGCGCGATGGGGAGCAAAAATGGCGGGGGCAAAAAACGGGCGACAAAAAATGCCCGGCGACGTGTAATTGAAACAAACGCGCACGGATGATTGAAGCGCGGCGGAAAAATGCGAACGCTTAATTAATACACGGAGAAAATGAAGTTCGACAATATATGATTAATTATACAGCATTTTACTATATATTAATCGTAAAAGTGGGACATACTCGAATATATTGAAATAATTACTTTACAATCAAAATAATAATATAAATAACAACGAATACAATATTTACACATTGTATTGTTA
>JABFQC010002454.1:0-16109 GCA_022817085.1 Psilanteris sp. ZL-2020
GTATCATATGGTCCCAAAGTAGTATTATAAACAGTAATTTTTCATGTTTTATTTTTCTCAGTGTAACGCTTAGTCGATTCAACCAAAATTTTGTTAAAATCACAAAATATTTGGTCCATTTGACCTAATTTTGGTTAAATGAACAAAATTTTGGCTGAGTCAACGAAACTTGTCTGCGTGAGCAACATCTAAACGTTCATTTAAAACTGGTATCTTTGTTATTACAGCTGAAAGGTCCTTAACGGAGGATTTATGTCCTTGGTATAATTTACTTTGATAAATTCTGGTTTTAAATTAAATTTACAATTTCAGCTGGATGTTGTCAATATGGTCCTATCTTGTTATATAATTATTGTCATAATATAAATATAGTTTTAGAAACTTTTACATTAATTTATGCAGAATCATTTTATGATTTACCAATGGTCCTTTTTCTCAAGGGACAGAGCTATTAAGCTTATGGACGTTAAATATATTTGCACGTAAGATTTATAATGGGTACGTATAAAACTAGAGTTAGGATAGTTTAAATTTATATAAATTTAGATTTCCTTTAATGGCATAAATCATTTATCGAGTTCAGGTTGTAAATATGAGGAAATAATAGAGTGACATGAAATAAAGCAATATACTAATAACAATAAAAACGTATATCGTTAGAAACTGGGCGTTTGAGGATTAATAGCTTTTATGCACCTAAACAAACAACTAAATATTTAATTTTGTATTTGTTTATAAAATTTAAATTAAGTTAAATCAAAGATATTTTCAAAACTTAATTAATCAATTCAATTAATTTTTTTTAATGTATTACATGAACATTTTTTAAACTTATTCAATTCTCCTCCAAGTCAGATCAGTTTCTTGAACTTTGTAGAAAGAGATAACTAAGTGTAACATTTGTAATACAACAATGACGATGCAAATGTTATGATAAATATAAATACAAATCAAACAATCAAAATTAAAACAAAAAAATATTAATTCGTTATACACAGATGTTAACGCAATTAATTTATTGATTTAAATTTGTTACTAATGATTAAAAAAAATCCAAAAAAAAAATAATAAAATAAACACAAAATTACATCATAATTCAAATCTAAATAAATCGTCAAACGAGGATGAATGTTTATTGTTTCGATTATCGATAACATCGCTTAATATAATTATTATTTTGCATTCAAAAAATAATCAAACAACTTTTTGATATCAACTCTTTGCAGTTACTCGTTGAAAGTCATATATTTTTAAATCAATTTTTATCAAACGTTCTGAAGTATATACGCTTCTTTTAATTGATAAAATTCATAGCAGATCTGACTGAATCGATAAAAATGTGATAATACACGTTCACTTAATCGTTAAATCAATTTACTTAATGAATTTGAATTTACATCAATCAAACGAAACGGTATCGGCGTTAAATGAAAAACAAAACGTCACGTCAAAGACATATTTACAATTGTTGTTAAATGTTAATTGGCATTTTTAAACGCAAGCCTTAAAAATTAGTCATGGGCCATAAAAAAGGCAAAACCGTTTTTAACAAAGAAAACTGATTTCGTACTTAGGCTGGAATTATTCGACAATTCAAATTTACTGTTTTGTTACAGAAATTTTAATTCAAACAAATTTCATTTACTAGGCCATAAATCACAGAGTACGTACTTTATTTAACTTCACTATCTTGTTATGTTTTTTTTATAAATCTCAGTTTGAACCGATCAGATTAATCCTTCAATTCTCTTTGTCGAAAGGACTTTCCCAAAACACAGGTCATAAATTTCCCAAAACATACCTTTATTAATTATTATATATGGTACCAATTGAACTGTTCCAAAATTAAAAACTAAAACAACATTCTGAATGAAGTATGCTCAAACGATTAGACAATAATTTCGAATAATTTTTTATTGTTTCATTGTTTGTTCTTTCTATCTCTGTTACAATTTTGGAGCATATCAATTGGAACCTTGAAAATCAGTTATTGTACCACTTTTTAACAAATAACTCCACAAATAGAGAGACTTTCAAAACATTCTCATACTTATACGTCATATTACACACACACAAACACATACACACATGTACATGTAAATTTTAAATGTGAAATATATTAATTAGCTTTATATATATATAAATATATATATATAATTTGTATCTAAACGTACACAACTATCATTATAATATTTCCATCAGTATTATTGATTGAGTTTCATGTCTTCATTCAAACTGTTCCTAAACTCCATTTTATAAATAAACCAAATAGTCAGCAATCGACGGTTATTAAAAGCGTATTTAAATTGTGAAGTAACGTAGTGAAATTGATAAAAAAACAAAAAAAAAGAAAAAAAAAAACAAAATAAAAGCTAAACTATTTTGTAAAGGACAGAAATAATTGTATAGAAAAATTGTAATCGAATAGAAAGCTCAGAAGGCAATTGATGTTGCATCTACGTCGATCAAATGCAGCAACTAAAGCAGTCAGCGAGTGTGCAAATCATAAATACAACGACGCGTTGTATGTACGTGTTTGTGACTATAGAAAAACCGTGTAGCGTTCGACTTACCTGGTGAAATCGCGGAGTTGTAAGGAACCATCGCCATCCTTCTCTTCATTGATCGTTTGGCTGAAAATAAAGCGTTTATTTAGTGCTACAATTTTAAATACTATTTTATATGACGTTATTCGTAATATTCGAGGCACAAAACGTGACACAAACGATAATGATGATAGTAAATCCTTTAAACTCATTGGACGAGCATACAATAAAAAAGGAAAAAAAAGTGAGAGAGAGAGAGAGAGAGAGAGAGAAAAAAGTTTGATTGTGAATTAAAGTAAAAGATCGATCGAATGGAGCAGCAATGATTTCGATTGACTTTACTGACGATATGTATATATACATGTGAGAAATGATGCGCGTTCGCTGATGTTCAATCAACGAGAGAAATTAAAGTAACTAAATGATTTTCATAGAGAAATTGTTCCGACAAAAGAATCAAGTATGATATATATATTACAATTAATAATAAACAATATTATATATTAACTGTTTTTTGGGCTTATTTTGTTTTTAATAATGACGTCAGAAAAGGATGAGTTGATTATAAGACTGTTCAATCAGGGTGGTAGATGATTGGGCGTGTTAACCAATGTTGCTAGGAAACTAGAAATAGAAAGATAATAAAGGTTTTTGTCCTACTAATTTATAATGGACAGGGGTGAATTATAAATCTGCCAACGGAGATATGGTGGAGACGCAATTGGATGAAGATAGTTCGTTGATTATGTACATGTGAACAAACTACGAAATTATGGTACCAATTTGGTATGCGGTATGCGGAATACTTTACTTGTATTATCAAGCACAAAGGTAAAAGGTCAAAGAAATAGTGCTCCAGTGTTGGTAATTTATGGAAGCGGATCGAGAAGTACATCTGTTTTGGATTCGTTTTAATGAAATAAAACCAAGTGGACATTTTTTTTGAGGATTAATGCCCGAGTATGAAACTATTTTGAGATTGTGCTTTTAGATGTAACTTGCAGGCATTTTGTACTTGTTGATTATTTGTCCTTTTAGGTTGAAAAGAATTTATTGTGACGACACGGGGGAACAATTACTAAGGAAATATTCCAAATCTCTCGTCACCGTTTCAGTTTATTTAACTTCGGCGTTATCTGCATTTCGAGATAAAACACAAAAAGACAATAATTTTTGTTGAACGCATTTGCTTTAAATTGTTTTGTTTGTACGGATACTTTAAGAATGTTTCATGAAAAATGAAATTATCTGTGCTGAAGAGAAGTTGATATATGTGTTAAAAAGTCGTAATTCGGAGCACGTGTCTATTAAAGAGAAAGCATTTAATTATTAGTCATCGACAATGTTATCGTTTATAAAGCAATGGTGCAAAAATAGTTTGTATATTTTTAGTGGTAGATAGCGGGTTTACAACCGGCAAAACGTACATAAAAAATTAAAATTAAAATAAAGAAAAACAAAAAATAAATTTAACCACGTGTCTATTAAACACAAAGCATTTTGTTATTGTTGAATGAAGAAATATTTGATAATATTGAACAATGTAAAGCGTCAATGGTAAAACTGGATAAAATTGCAAGTTTGTTTAGTGAAAGTTGTGTTTAAGACTGAATAGTTGGTAACAAGTTTCCTGAATTTGTCGGCACTTTTTCAAAACACGTGAAAAATGTGTTTACAAAAAAAATGAAATTCACAGCACATGTTTCTTAGATACAAATCCTTCTGTGATTAAAAATCAAATAATCAGTAATATTATGGAAAATGAAACATTAATCAACCCGAAGAAACCATTTATTCAGTAAAATTTGAATTTAATGACTTATGTAGCTAGTAACAATTTTCCCGCCTTTTTCTTTAATCTTAAAATACGCGAGACAAAATTTTCACAAAACAAAACAATTCAAAGCACGTGTCTCTTAAATACAAGCCATTCTATAATTAATAAAAAAACATCAATAATAATATAAAAGTTAACATGTTATTATACAAAAATAAAGTTTCTTTGGATTCATTCAGACTTAACATTTTGCACAGTTGGTATAATCATTTCCCCATATTCTTTTTACAAAACGCGAACCGTGTCTTTAAACAAATACAATTCTCAACCCGCGTCTTTTAGCCGCAAACCACGTTAGCAATAATAACGAGTTGGTTGAAGAGGCCAAAAATCAAAAATCAACTTCAAGTTCAAAAAAAAGTATTAAAAATTACTCATCAAAATAACAAATATGTGACAGTGATGTTCAATATTGAAATAATACATAAAATATCAAAAATTTTCACCAAAATACGCGTGATTTTTACTAATTTTATATATATTATTTTAAAATAGAACACTACTGTCACCCGTCTGATATTTTATGAGTAATGTTTAACACTTTTTTTTCTCCGTCTAGAATCGTTGCAACCCCCTTAAACGAAGCGAAGGATCTTAAAAACCGCTCACGAATCCACTTTATTTAACAAACCCAATTAAACAATTTCGAATTCCGGCTTTAACGTCACAGAAACCGGGAAAAAAAAAAGAAGAAACGCAGCAAAAATCACTAATATACCTGCTGTTTCGCGAGCACTTGTTCTTAGCTGCATCAAAAATTTGCTTCCTGATTTCAGCCAATTTATCTTTGATTTTGCCAAAACTCATATTCGGCTTCTCCATGACGCTCGGTTGTTCAAAATTATCACTCGACGTAGTCGCACGAAAATCACGGTAATCACAGTACGAACGTTCAAAATCACAGCTAACGATTGTATTACAGAATGATCAAAGCAAGATCAAAGTGAAGTTACTGTTCTGGATACGAAAGTGTCCAGAGTTAACTAAACGTTTCCCCAAGGAAGCGGTACTTTTATAGGTATCTTAGGGGGCAGGTACTTGACCGGCATTAAGAATTCGTATATGGTGCCTGCAAGTAGATTTTGGGTACACGACGGGTACGGACAAACTACCGTCCAATCCCAAGTAGTTCCTTATCTCCAAAGCCAGCCCTTTGTCTACCCGAACCCGAGATCCCTTTTCTCCTTGGTAAAAACTACATTGAGTGTTGGTATCAGGACCAATGTGATAGACAGAAACTGTGGTCATGTATGAAAACAATGGTGGCAGCTTCAAACTACAGTTTAAATAGGCGGAGCGATGCTTTAGAGGACCAGAGGTGGATGTGTGGCGATGATGGGTCGGGTATAGGGGGTGGTTGGGGAGGGAAGGGTCGGTGGAAGATGAAGACGCAATTTGTACATCGGCGGGTGTGATGGATTCAGCGAAATCGGTCAATGATAGATAGGAGGATAGACAAAAGATCGACGACAACCAGACAACCAGGAAGTTCTTCTGACTTACTTGACTCCAAGCTTGGCGGCGACGCGCCGCCAAGGACTGTAGCACACGACGGTTTTCTTGCCGTTAACATCCCTTTATCAATTGGAATGCGGCGGTTGCACAAAAGGGAATGCACAAAGGAAGGAAAAAAAAGCAGACACTGCATTAGCAAAACATTGTTTCTTGTACGAGGAACTAATCGTTCGTTGCATTGTCCCTATTAACCCGCGTACCGGGCGTCCCCCGTGTCCGGCGATCGCTTATCTCTAATCAACCCGCCCGCGTGGAAGATATTTCGATATATATTATATAAAATATCGCGACGAACGTACTTCACGTGATTTGGATCCGCGCTTTCCAAACGGGGCGTTTCTTTATTTTTTTTTTGTTTTTTTGTTTTATTTTTTTTTTCGTTTTCCTCTTTCCTTTCCCGTGCTTGTCTAAGTGTACACAGTATGTGGCAATAATTTATCACCTATGAATTAGGTTACTGAGAATTTACTGAGTAATTTCTATTCAAAATTACTGTGCCAAAACAGTATTCTGATGCGATGTTTGTCAACACGTAAAAATGACCCCTAAATATCGTAAACAATACTTCGATTTCCCTGTATTTTTACTGTGCTTTAACGGTAATCATTCTTTGTTGACAAACATTGCATCAAAGTACTGTTTTGGCACGGTAATTTTTAATGGAAATTTTTCTCCGTGTAGTCGTTTGGAATTTAGCGTCGTCCTAATCCGCTGTAATCATTGCTCGAGCTGGTGCTGGTCGTGGCAAACAAAATCGGTCGGCCAGATTCTGATAATTAAGCAGTCGCAGAAACTGAATGGTTATTTTAGTCGTCTATGGAGTTAGATTTAAAAATATATATAAAAATAAGAATCTGCTGTTCTAAATATTCGATTTGATTATACACTGAGAAGAATCAAACATGAAAAATTACTATTTATAATACGATCTTGTATTTTAAGCGACAAATCATAAAATTTGGTCTTTTTAACAGAAAAAATTACGTTTTTTACGTAGAAATTTACTGCTTTATCTGAAAATATTACTGCTAAACATAGTAAATTCCACGTTTTTTCGCTTAAAAGTCCAAGCTCGTATTATAAGTAGTAAATTTTTATATATAATTTTTCTCAGTGTATGCACTATTTGGAATAGAAGATTATTTTTGACGTTAATCTTTTGCAGTAACGATTTTCATTACAACTGCGTTAATTGGTGGGAATAAAGTGGTACTATTTAGATTCGTCATTTACAATCAAGAAACCAGACTTGTGTTTAATTTATTTGGGATATTTTTCCCAGCACCAGATCCTCAAACGACAGTGCTTTATTTACTATGGGATTATCCTCGCTATAAATAGTTTACAATGTACATATTATTATCGTTACTGAGCTCCGGTTCTTACATTAGTTTTAAACAGATGAAGATATACTTTTTTTTTTGTTTTTTTTTATAAGCTTCAAATTTGTGTACAGTCGCGTAGTTATAAATCATACAGGACTGTAAAAGTATATCTAAATCCTACCAGGAAAAGATGGACAACTTTTTGGTACGCTTTCGATGTTGCAAATTCATTGAGTGTACTATATATAAATATATATGTATATATATTTATATACACAAATATATATCTTAGAAGCACCATCAAATAGCGGACTAGCATTGGCATTAGTGGCACAGCGATACATCGAGACAAAGAAAAAAAAATTGCTGATAGGTTGCGCGCAATTTGCTGGTCGACTCCAAGTTCTACTATCTTAATAATTAAACAAACCAAACTGTCCGATAGGAAAAGTCGCCAAGGTCATTTCGGTGCGGTCCCTCGACTTATGCACATTGTCGAAATTCAAGCCAATTCATGCATGAAGGCGTCAAGCAAAAAAAAAATACAAATCGCATGTGCGTCTGCTAAATTCGTTAAGAATTGAACAAAAAGGAAAAGGCAAAAAAAACGTGAACGAAAATCCGAGCTAGCAGCAGATTCACCTAGGAAACGGTAATTCAAAAAGTGAGAAACCAGAAAAGAAGGGGGAAAACAAAATTTGGAACGAAAAAAGAAAGAACGAAAAAGAAGTCAGGATCATTCAAGTTGAAAGAATCGACAAAGTGTTTGCGCATACCGGTTCATGCTTGATCGTAATTCGTGACGAGGATAAGACCAAAATTAAGTCAAAAAATAAGCATGCACGGTGTCTCCGCAACCAAAACGGATTTGCCTTACACCTTCATGTACGAACTCGCGCGTCGTCAAGCCACGCTTTTCTCTTCTCTGATCCGTTTCGATCCTTCGCCTTTTCCCCCTTTCCTTCTTACTTTCATCCTTTCATTCCCTTTCCCTCTGTTCTTTCAGTCCCGTTGCTTCGTTTGAATGAAAACTGTCGCTGTTTTTTTATTATTATTATTATTATAATTATTTTTTACTCAACAAGGACCTATCCGCAGGATCAGTTACGTCAATTAAAAGTGGAAGACATGGTTAGGGCCGGCTCAACGAGCCCGACCCAGTCGGGACGGATTCAGACGACCCTGGCGGACGAGTTAAAGCGGACGCAAATCCTGCGGCGTCGACTGCTGGCGTCCGTTACGTTAAATGCGCTTTCGCTTAACAAACTACTCCACGCGCCGTGCGCGTTACATATTTGTGTATGCGTGTCAGACTTACCTTCCGCTACCGCTCATCGACGGAATTGGCAATGAAGCCGTCGAGCCCCGTTTCACGCCGCTGCTGTTCGACGCCGCCGAGGCCGTGGAGTTCGACTTTGACACATCCTTGTTCGACTGCGACTTCGCCTTCACGCAATCCGCGTGAAACTGGTCCTTGCAGGACTGCATTTGGTGTATGGTCGCGCCGCAAACTGAAAAAAACAACGTCGTCGATTAATCTCGGGGCATCGCAACGCACGCTCGCCAATGATTAGATAGACGAGCTTTTTCGAAAGCGTCATTAACATTCTATTATGTTCGTTTCGCGTTATTAGCGCCGTCTGCGCAAATGAACGTGTTTTTCGCGCTTCCCGGGCATTTCGAATTAAGTGGTATTCTAACGCGCGTTGGCGTTGCCCTGACGCACCGATGGACGAGGTTGCCCGGTGCTGCTTAATAAGGAGTACTTTGATGATAAAAGATAGAGAGAGACAGAGAGACGACGAAGAGGTAAACAATTTGGATTTGACGTTTCCAAATGTTAGTGTATTCCAATCAATTGTGAAACCCCGGGTTGAGAAAGTCGCTTGGGTGTTGGTTGCACTGAGCAAAATTACACGGAAAGAAACGTTGTATTAAAAATTAGTAGCAAAGTATTAAACGTGTGACAGTAGTGTTCTATTTTTAAATTATACTTCAAAATTAGTAAGTGTTGCACTTGTTTCAGTCAACATTGCTCAAGTTTTGTGTATTATTTCAAAATACAACACTTCACACAAGTGATATTTTGTGCGTAATGTTTAATACTTTTTTTCTTTCCGTGTATATATGAAAATTTACTATTTATAACACGAGCTTGAACTTTTAAGCGACAAACCATAAAATTTGGTATTTTTAACAGAACAATTTACGTAGAAATTTACTGATTTATCTGAATGTATTACTGCTAAACGTTGTAAGTTCCACGGTTTTTCGCTTAAAAGTCCATGCTCGTATTATAAATAGCACATTTTCATATATAATTTTTCTCGGTGTAAAAAGAATTGGGTAACAACAACTTGTGCTATTTTTGTGGCATTAGTTGGTACGGTTCGGTTTTAGTCACTGGTTTGAAAACGACAAGGAACAACGGTGGCAGCGCGAAATGCGCGTGCACTGTGGATGAACTGCGTTGCAATGCTGTGTATTTACCTACAATACGTGGACTGTGAGTCGCTGAAATAAAACGTACGATTTAATCTTGGACGCATATTTTAGTTTTGTATTATTTTTATTAATGTTGGTTTGATTGAGCGTTAATACGATTTAAATTCGAAGATAATAAATGCATTTTTTTTCTTTTTCTTTTTTTTTTCTTTAATTGCATCCGCGCGTCGTTATTATTATTCGGTACAAAAATAATGAGCGTAATGCTCGTTTGTTTCGTTGGCTGCATTTTCAAAAGTAAACGTTCAGACGACGGTTATAAATAATTTGGTTTTCGTTGTTATCTGCGAGTAACAGTTGTTATGCATTGTGTTTGTATAATAATTGACCAGTTTTATTTTACGAGCACATTACCGACGAATTTGGATATTATTGTACCGTTTAAATCGTTAATTACGTATGTTTAGATTGTACACATGCATACAATGGCGAAATGTATTTTTTTTTATCAAAATATAGATAATATAAATCGGAATAGAAGTATTGTAATTAAAGCATAAATGTATAATAGCAGAAGAGCTGAATTAAATATTTGTTATTAATCACGCATGTATAAATATAATTGTTGACATCGATTAAAATCAACAGTAATTAAGGAATTCTTTTATTCTTTAATGGTAGTTATCCATTCAAGAATGTATATTCCTATATAGAAAGTTTTTTCTAATCGCTTTGTATCCGCACGTGACGTCTGTTTATTTAGGTTTAAAGTAAAACTTTCTTCAGTTATTATAATATATAATGTAATGAAATATAATAATATATCATTTGCTGCTGCAATATATATTGTGATTTTTGTTTCAGTTTTCCTATTACTAAGAATTATCTGAATTCACATCAGCCTAAAAATGTCTTTTGATTGAATTCAAGATAAATGAAATCTATAACATTTTATCGAAAATTAAGTTTAAATGTATTCATTGTATTTCAATTCATTATTGTATCCCGGTAAAAGGCTTAACATTCAGATTAAATAGACGTTCAATACCAACCAAGTTAAGACAAAAGGGCATAAGGTATATCTTATAGAATAGGAAAAAATACTTGCAACCTATGTTTGTTTTGAAGTAGTTCCACGTTAAACAGTAGATGCACTGAGAGAAATTTGATAGTAAAAACTTAGAATAACTAATGAGAATTGACCATTACGAATGACAAATGATAATTTTAAACATGTGTTTTTGTTTTTGTTTAACATGTGTTTTTATTTTTTTTTTAACATGTGTTTTTAACAATTTAGGATAAAATATGTGAAAAATATTGGATATAATAAAAAAATGTTAAACAATTATACAAAAAATGTTAAAAATTATTATTTGGCAGTCGTAATGCTTAATTAACATAATTCGTGCTAATTTTTACTACAAAATTTCTCTAAAATACAAACTTGCTTATGCATCCATATAAATATCTGTATTTCAATCCTTTGATATTCATATCTCATTGTAAAAATACTAAAAATTAATGATACTTTTATACAAGACATTACTTTTATACATGATTATTTAATATCAGTTAAATACACACAATTTAATCATTGGCAAGCTAGGATAACATATCCTGCATTTATATATGCCGCTGCAGATGAACACAGATTATTTTAATAAATTGATTAAAGGTCATTTATAAAAAGAAAAAATTTCACTGAAACAAATGAGATACCGAGTTGTAAAAAATATCATAATCCTAAAATGCTTGAAAAAGCAATTTCAAATAGAATCGAACTAAAGCATCAAGAAACGTGATGTTATTATTGTTACGGAGAATGAATAAATTTACTTACTGTCACAATGCAATACGTTTTTGTTGGCACAGGACTTCATACATAAATCACAGATAGAATTAACTTGTGAGCTCGAGAGCATTGTCGTCCACTGATGTTGGGACTGTTGAAGTTTTTTGCCGCTTTTATCCTTTATAAAAGAAAACAACGATCATTGCGATTAAGGTTTTTTTTTATTGCAACAAATCGGTTAATCAAATTGGCCAATCGACCAATTAGTTACCAAATTTACCGAATCTCACCTTCTTTTTCCGAGAGAAAAACAACGAGCCTCGCTTTTTTCGTTTGTCAGAATGATGATCGTCGTATCCGCTTCTGTGAACAATTTTTGTTTCGGTTTAATACAATTATGTTGCAATTGATTATAATTTCTGAAACATGCATGTACTTATTTAATTATCGAAACCATTCAACGCAATGTGGACATATAAGTCGTTGACAGCTATTTGCCAAAGCAGTAATTAAAGTCAGAAAATCAAAAATACTCACTCGGTCAGTTCATCGTAAGTGCTTTGGGTATTGGATGGCGTAACTCTCATTAAGTCTTCGGGATATTCATGATCATGAGGGATGTGCAGGTCATCTGTTTCTGTTTCACTTTCGCTACCCTTTTCAAGTATTTCATGCCGACTGCAGTCATGCAAAATAATAAATAATCAAATGCAAACTCAAAGCAAATAATAATGCATGTAAAATGAAGCCTAAATAAACAAAAACAATCATTTCCAACGTGATAGATTGTTTCTTGAAAACTTGGTCTTTTGTTCTGTTTGGAATATCTCACTGAACCCTAATTAAGCTCAAAATTGTATTTTAAAGTCATATTTTGTTGTTTTCAAACAACTTTAAATTGACAGATTATTATATTACCATTCAAACAAACAACTTCATTTAAATGATAATTTAAAACTGCTTTATGAGTAAAATATACGACAGTTTTTGAATCTTTAAATCTAAAGTTAAATCTTTAAGTTAAGATTTTTAAAATTTGAATCGGTAGCTTAACGATAGAAATTTGAGGTTTGAATTTTGGTCGTTTATTGAAGGGTGGTAGTTTCAATACAATTCAACGACAAAGCATTCTTGAAACGGTATTAATTGGGTTAGAAGTGATTGGTCGTCTGTCGAATCTTAATGTCCAAGGTATGAGTTTTGTGAGTTTTATATACAATGAATAGTTGAACGCAAATGAACCATGCTTTTAAAACTTTGAACTATAGAAGAACACGAACGAATTAGTGCTTGGTATTAAAAGTGTTGCATGCTGAAGGTTTCTAACTTAAGCATCCCAAAGTTTGGTTTAATTACTCTAGAACTTAATGTCCAAACTAATTAGAATGTGCAGTTTCTGATAATATACAACAAGGCCCATCTTGGCTCTTTGAAACAAACTTACGCTGTTAAAGAGGACACAGCTTGTGTTCCAGAGTCTGCGTTATTCACCGGTGGTATCACAATGGATGGCGTAGAAATGGATTTCTGTAACTGTAAGCGTGGCCCGGCAATACCCGGCATTAAACCAGATGATTTTTCATGTTTTTGGTTTACTCTTTTTGCGACTATTACGAAAGCATTCTATAAAACAAGAGTCTTCATTATTTTTATTTCAATGCGTCATTTCACAGTAATACAACATTGCGCGTGTGCCGCGTATCAACAATGCAAATCAAATTTGAAAACGAGAATGGGTTTGAAGCTGTGAGATCAAAGCTGAACGACAATTTGAAACATCAACGAGGATTAATGGAAATGGCGCAATTGAAATAAAGTTCACAAAAGAATCAATGCTTATGTTGTAGATTGGAATTCCATAGTGATACGAGATGGAAGCTAAAGAGCTGCGTATACATGATGAACGGATAAAATTATGTACCTGTACAAAATCGGCTTCGTTTAACGAATGCGTACTAGTTTGGGACCGATTTGTCCGAGTCCCAATACCAGCAGCTTCGTTGCGCTCAATTTCGCTATCCAGGCTACCTAAACTTATGCTGTGCCGTTGCTGAAAACGTTCAAATTTAATCATTAAATATTGAATTCATCAGCCGTTGATTGTTAAATGTAAACTAATCGTATTAACGTAATAATAACCATATTTTGAGCCTGCAGGTGGTTCTGGACCGAACTTTTTCTCTGATTTTTCCTAGCATCGTCCAAGTCCGCCCAGCTTCTTCTTCTGTCGATACCCTGCGTGTTCTGTGAATGAGCTGTTTGTGGAAAATGCGTGAGCGAACTACTCGTGGAATAGTTGGTGATTAAGTCAGGATCGGATTCCTCGTCCTGATCGTAGCAGTCCGGTGCCACGTCCCGTAGCACTACAAGCTGCGATAACGTGGGACAAGATGAACTCATTCTTTGAAAAATACTACTGCTATGTTGCATGAAACGATTACTTTGACCCGTTTTCATGGTATCTTCTCGCATTCTCTGTATGCCATCCTGGATGTCGTGTAATTGCTGTAAATTATCCTCTAAAAACAAAAATTTCATATTTTTTATTATGCCATTTAAAATCGTCTCTTTCCCAAATCCGTATTTACTCTCACAACCATAAACGTGCCATACTTAAAGATACCTAAATTTAACCACTTAGGTGTTAAATCTGTAGGTATTCACAACGGCACAGAAGTGTCCATGAATCATGAGTCATCGGTATACTGAATTTAGAAGAATTACATTTTTTATATAAATATTTGTTACTACACTTGGCAAATGTTGTATTGTATAAACAAGACGAGATACACTGTTCAGCCGTATCACCTTCTGTATACAAAATAATACGTAGCAGCATAATTGACTTGAAACAAGTTTCCATACTATATTAGAACAAAGAGATTCTCCTAACTATGTCAGAAAACAATTAAAGTACTGCTATTCATTAAGATCAGTATGAGCTGGTTCTCTTCTAAATAACTGACATTGACTACCACTTTCTCTGTTTAGATAACTTAAGAAGAGGTTCTCGGGTGAAATATGCAAGAAAATAACGTTTTAAAGCGTTTTGTGATGACTAAAGGTGCGTAGATACGTACGTTAATACTAAAGGGTTACTTTTATTTCTTTTTGAGAATTTATGACATATGTATAAAATTGACAAAGTTAATCAAAATTGTAAGCAAATTTCAATTTTGTATTATTATATTAAATATAGAATTATGTTATTACACTTAAAAGGGATTATAATATCCTACAATTTTAATACAATTTTAATTCATATAGTAGATTTTTCATTATCACAAAAACCTTTGGACACAGTGGAGTCACTTTTTCATAACATACCTTCAAACAAGGAAACAATTTTTTTATAGCAAAAATACATTAACTATCATTATCTTAATCTCCAAAAGTCTTATTTTCTTTAACTTATTTTCGTTTCTTTATACAATAAAAAAATCAACATTTATCAATATGCGTGAATACAAAAAGTAAAGCTCATAATTCATAACCAGCAGTTTTAATCTACCAATGCAATACTTCAATCTTATGCGGTTCCCTGATTTTAAATCAATAATAGATACTTCTTTATTTCAACTACAAGTGATAATGGTTACAAATTTAATTTTATTGTTTACCATCTAAATGGTATTGGTTACTCTTTACATGGCAAAGGTTACCACTTAAATTGTAATAATTACTACTTAGTTTTCTCAGTGTACACAGAAAAAAAGGTTTATCTTTTTTGACGAAAATGACGAAATTGACAAACCTAGACAAAAATAGCGGTAATATGAAGACACACGATAAGTAGTTGTATAGTAGACAAAATTTTTGTAAAATATAAATCGACTAATTTATTCATCATTACGACAACTGCTCTCATTATCTAATATTTACAATATATATATTTTACAATCCTAACCTCAAATTGTAATACAATAAACAAAACTGAAAATTTAATTATATTAATTACTAAAGAATAAAATTAATGTCATCAAAATTATTTAGCGTAAATCTGATCGCTTTGTATTATAAATATTTATTTGGATTCAAATTCAAAACTGAATATAAATTTTGAACTTTTGACAATTTTTTCTAACAAAAATAGTGTCATCCTAATCACACCGATTATTAATTCTAAACAATAATTTTGCGTGAATTATACTTTATAATATTTATAATACACAATATGTGTTTGAAGAACGCTGTGTGTATAATTTAAGGTAGCAATTTCATGTTTTAGTTTTTTATAAAACTTGTTTAATTTTTAATATAATATTCTTTGTATATAGTAGAATACAGTTAAGAAAAGAAAATTAAAGGTAGCCGGTCAAATAAGAGAGATTTTTAATATTAAAATATGCCCTAAAATAAATTACATATATAGAAATCACATGTTTTCAACTGCATATTTGTGAAATATTGTGTCAAAAAGAATATAATTTTTTTTTGAAAAACTAATACATTATTCTTGAGTATATGAAGTATATATCTATTGAAAGAAAACAATATGTGGCCGAATTACATACAGAGAAAATTAATTCATAAAATAGAAATTTCTATATTTCTATGCTAATTTTGATAACCACCGAAGTGAAATGATCATTAAATTACATAATGAAATTAACTTTCATGGTGCTTTAAATGTATTTCTTCTTAGA
>JABFQC010002455.1:0-16104 GCA_022817085.1 Psilanteris sp. ZL-2020
TTTACAATTTAGAGTAAAAATAATAATAATATCTTTAGTGTTTGTGTTTATACGAAATAAATATTTTGAAGTTAGTCGCCATTTTGAGAAAAAAGAAGAAAAATTCTAGAATATTCCACTGCTGAGAGAATCTACAGTTATATATTCAGATATTGGCGTACAGGGCACATTGTCCCTAAGCTCCCTATAGCCACTAAAGATAACAACAACATTTTCGCTAACCTTTGAGAATTTCGAAAACTTTCTTATTATACTAGCTTTCATGTTTATCAGTGACATATGACTCAAGTTGGCTTTAACTAGAACATGTACCACTGTATGTAATATGGTAAGCATTAATCTAGGGATTCCTTACTTAAACATAATTCGGACTTGCATTGTCACACTTATGAAAGTCCTATTCCTTTCCGTAAGAAGAATATTTTGACCTATTTGGTAAATAAGTTTTGCATCAACATTGCAAGTTTTACTAGAAGAATACAGCCCCATTATATAAGTTGAGACTATTTGCAATGAGTGCTCCATTTAGATCTTTTAATAGGGGGTGAAAAAATATATCTTAGTAATAGTTATATAATATAAATAACCATCTTCTATTTCATAATCGGTGAACATTTTTATTAAGTATTTAGTATTACTACGTAATAAGCATCTTATTAAGTTATCTCCAATACTACTGATCTGGTATTTCTGAACATCATTGATTGCGCCCATTGAATCATATGCTTGGGATAGAACATTGAGTACTTTATGCATTGCTCCTGGCTCATGGAGCAATTCCATATTCAAGCAATTCCAGGCATCACTGACCTATCAATTAGGTTTTTAAGGGTTTATAAACATTTAAGGCTAATGTGGTAAGTTGTCTCCAGAAAGTTATAACCTTCTAGATAAAGGTGAAACTTAACACTCTATTTCAGATGTGATATATGGAGTTTCTGGACCATTTAACGAGCGACTAACGCAAGCACTAATTACTCTCTCAGCCCACTGTTACTTCTGGATTAAAACTAACCTAAATCGATGGAAAAACGTCAGTTTAGAGCTTGAATGAACATGAAAAATCGGAAAAAGCTAAAATTAGCAGTTCTGTTAACTTTTCTTTTAATATCTTCATAGCTTCTTCCTACTCATCGCCCCAATTCCAAAGACAATTACTTTTTCACAGTTGGTGCAAGGAAGAAGCTGCTATCATGGCGAAGGGTGAGATGGGATGAGCCTTCTATATACCTCGAAGCCATTCCTAAAAATCTACACAACTTATGTATATTAGTTGGGAAAAGAAAATTCCTAATTATGGAGGTTTTATATATCTAGGTGCTCATCAATTGGATATTAAGTATCTCAAAATTTGGCAACAAAATGTTCTTTTTCTAAATTAAGTGTGAGACGCTTTACTTTTTGAAAACTTTTTTCAAACAATATAAATATTCAAATAATATAAATTATAAAAAGAAGCAAACGCGTAATACAGTCATAGTAGGACCAATCCTATGAGGAGTAAGCACCGATGTAGGCGTGAGGATCCTCATACCGGCATATCATGTGCAGCTGCACTAACTGCAACACACACTGTACCGACCTTGGTTCAGAGCAATTTGCTTTTAAAACTTTCAAAAAATAACAATATTTTCTATTAGAAAAGGACACGCTTATTTAAATAGCATTATCCGTCCTTTATTGATCAAAAATATTGTTACTTTCCGATAGCGGCATTTGCCTTTGTTATGTGAGGAGGTAATCACTTTGGGAGCGATTGTTATTGGATTGTGAAAAAAACTGCAATCTGGAGCAACGATGATGGCTGGTGGTAGCTTCTATCCCAAAACAAAAATATATACAAAACTGTCACGTAGCACTGCAATACAAACAATAGTTATATTCAGTTGTAGATACATAATTAGAATGAATTTACAATAAATTTTCAATTAACCATCTAACATTCACATTATCATTTTTCGATTATTAAAGAATAAATTCAAATATGAAATTCTAATTACGAATTGTATTCTTTATTGTTTCTAATTAGAGAAATCACAATTCCATTTATTTAGTCATGTGAAAAATTTTTAAACTAAAATCTCTGTGATAGCCTCTTATTAAATTATGTTAAAAGTGTATTTTTTTATTATCAAATATTATATTTAATTGAATTAAATTAAAATCTTTGCAGAAAAACCAGTTTATCTGATACTTATAACAAACTAAACGTAGATACATAAAAAGTCAATAAATTGTTGATGTAACTAATGATATTATATCAGTAAAAATAGTAGTGGATCTCATGTTTCAAAGTCGAAATATTTTAATTCAAAGTTGACTCAAATAACAAATAAATTTATTCAAACACTAAATAATTGTTCTATTAACATTGTCAAAATGTAAATCTTAAAAACATCCTCTGTTGTCTAGTTTTTATAAAAAATTTCAATTAATCTCTGTCGTTTTTATGTTAATTTTTATACCAAGTTTAATTATAAATTAATTACATAAAATATTTAACATATATAGTGATTTGAATGTTTTTTTCATAAATTAACTTTATTTAGTTGAGGTTTAAAGAGTGGGATATTATAATATTTAATTTTACTTAAAACTGTTAATTACTTTAAAAACAGCACAACTACTATAAAGAGTTATTAAAAATAGTATAAATGAATATGCAATTGAATTTTCAAATACTAGATACATTAAAATATATTAAATTTTTATTTCTCAATATAATAATTATAATATTATATCTTTATATAATAATTTTATCATAATAAGCATTTATTGTATTTTAAACTTTAAAATATAGTTTATAAAATTATGTAATTTTATATCTAATATTAATAGGATAAAATAATATTACTTTTGTGTATGTTATAATGTATTTTTATTAATAAAACATACAATAAATTTGAAATTAGATATTTAGGTTCGTCGATTGAATTGAGTCACGGATTGCAGTATTTGAAGTCCAGGAATGTTATTGAATTCCATAGACTTCAACATATCTTTAGTTTCCTGATCTACTTCAATGATATCATGATCTAAAGCAGAAACCTCTGGAACATAGTTGTCTCTACGTTCTCTTTCTTCTTCTTGCAATTTAATGGATATGCCTCTTACTTGGGTGTGTCTTAGACGTTTCATCAAATGAGTAACAAATCTGAAAACAATATATATCATTGTTATATGTTATTAAAACATTTGAAATTAATTGTTCTATAATAACTAAGTAAATTATTTTAGAAATTATAACAAATAAGTCACCATTAATGTAAACTTAATGTAATGTTTGTAAGAAATTGAAATTACAACAAAGTAATTTTAAAATAATAAAAGAACAAATGGAATGTCATTATAAAAAAATAATAGAAAAAAAGTGTCCAATTTCTCTTTAAACCCTGCTGAATTTAAATTACAGCATAATTGTTTGTATTTTATACAACATGAAAATCCTTTCAAAAATTATCCAAATTTGAATGTGATATAATAAATTAATAATATCTATATTACATATCATTATATATACATTTACCTTAAAAAACATTATATTACAATTTTAAAAATAATATTTTACATATTGATAATTTGTACAATCCATTATTTAATTCTATATTTTTTGTTCAAATAATTCATTTTAATTAAATAATGATATATTGAATAATAATCATACATTTTCTTATTGACTTCATATTGTAAAAAGTTTTAAATATTACACAATAATTTATGTCTCTGATCAATTAATTTATTTCTAAATTGTCAAACATGAGTTAATAATAGAAATATTATTTATTAAATTGCTTTTCTGGTTTACATTAATGTTTACTGGATTTGCAAGTTTTAAAGTGCAAATAGACACCTATTTAAAAACCATCTAGATACTAAAAAGCACAAAATACTTCACATTATGATTATGTAAATTCATTTTTACTCATGAGTACATAGTTTAGATCATTAATATTTTATTAATTTATTTTCTTATTTTATAAACAATAATTTCTGATATATTAAATGTATACAATAATTATAATATGTATTAAAAAGTAATGTTTGTATTATCATGTTAAACAATACTTTTATATTATTATTTAGGAATTAATATTAAATTAATTAAATTATAAATTATTTAAAATGTGTCAAGAACGAATAATAATAGTTTATAAACATATTATTTTTGTCAGTTTAATAAATAATTATTGTTTAAATACAAATAATGTTTTTCAATATAATTACAATTATTCAATCTAAAATTTCAGTACAATTCAGTACAATATCTAATGTCATAAATTGAGTGGTTCGAATGTATTTCAGAATTTAGTGTCAAATATTGAGTTTTTTAATTTCATTTGACATATAATTAATGGATGTTTATTAGTTTGATCATATTCTTATTTTCATTTGTAATGTCATTTTAAAGATAATAAACTGACATGAATATTGAGAACAATAAATTATATTTACCCAGCAATACGATTTTTCAGTGGTTTTGAAGGAATGATGGCAATTTCTTCACATATTCTTTTATTTGTATGGAAGTCTAGAGTTAACTTCGTATAGTACTTCTCAATTATCATTCTCGCTGCTTTCTTGACAGTTTTTGTTCGCACTCGACCCTGTAAATTTATAATTTATTTAAAAATTATAAAATAATTTTAAAAAAATATATTATAATATTATTATTTAATAGCATGAAATTTATATTCAAAAACAGAATATATCAATAAAATCTACATTTTAAGTAGATATTAGGCCCGTACTTGTAACCTCTAATAATATTTTAAAGTAACTATTACTAACTTCTTTTATAAAATCATTTTAAATAATAACATATCGATAGTCATATATAATATATAATCTAACACATCATAATATTTTTCATGGATTGACCTACAAAATATGGATTATAAAATAAATATATAAACATACCATGTTGTAGCGTTCTTGTTAACTCTCAAATAGGTTAATTCCACACGCAACGATGCAACACCAAGCACGAAAGCAAACGCGCAAAGACTTATTCACAATTCACATGGCATGAAGGCACGGTCCATGGATGTAAGATATGAGGTGAAACCGTGTGCTAAGTGTTGGAGGGGGTAATTTCAACTAATGAAAAACGATCTTATAGTAACGCGGTATTTTTTAAAATTTACTTCAATTAAAACACAAAATACAACACTGTTTTTATTTATTTAGAAATTTGGAAAAACAAATTTCTTATCTTATTGAAAAATTCTGTGACTAATATTTATAATATAATATATAACATTCTATGTTAATTTTGATATTGGCAATTTTCTCATTTTGATATACAGTTATTTTCTAATGAAAATTAATATTTATTATTGTTATCGTGAGAAATCGAGTTACATTATCACTAAAAAAGGTGTGTTCTTTAATTTACTTTAAGTACTATAGATGGTTATGCATCTTTATCAAACTTACCTTATAATATCTTTTCATCTCAGCCTTAATCGTTGCAGAATATTGGGAAAATTCTCTTAAGGTGAAATAGAAACCGATTAATGTCAAATTAAGACATTTTAAGAAAAAATGGTTATAACACAATTATATATCACAATAATGATTTCAGCCGATTTCATCACTCCAGAAGAATAATATTTGTAAGTAAAATTATTCTTTTACAGATTATTGTGGATGGAAGTTGTCACCGCGTTTCTGAGGTGAGAAAAAAACGCCGTAACAACTTACAATAAAACTATTGTATATAAATTGTCTTTTATATTAGATTATGATTTTCCTACTTATGAAGAAACGGCTGAAATGTATTATATACTTCAAATACAGAAAAGAATTAAACAAAATAGCAAAACCCTGATTCCGTTGCAGCAAATATTCTTTTTCACTTAATATTCCTAAAATTAGTGTTTTTTCAATTTTGATAAAAATAAAAGTGAATTTTAATATTTGCGGAGATAGTCGGTGTGTGATATGAATGGGGGAAAACGTTTATTCGATTAATTTTAATAAACATGTAAAAATTTCTTTGAAAAACGTGACGCAAATTTTTGCTACTGACGTGTTTCACTGACGTAGCATTTATTATATAACATTATAATATAACATTAAAAATGAACATTTTGTTCAGAATTTTGCAAATTTATGAGATAGTCGGTGTTTGTTCATGTCTATATTTTATGCCTACCAAGTTTCATAAGAAGGACAAGTTAAATAAGATCAAATTTTACGACTTTTTATGAAAAAAGTGACAACTACTCTGTGACATCCTCTTAATGTGGTTCTTCAATTAATTTTGACAGATATTGCATATTTCGTTATATTTTCGATACTTTATTCAATACGTTTATTTTTCGTTTATAGCCAAATTTTCACATTTCTGTAGAATTTATTTAATATTAAGAAAATTAATTTAGTATAATATTTAAAACGTAAATAAAAAATTCGATTTTGAGGTGATAAAAAAACGAATTTACTAATTATGTCGAGAATATCAATTGAAATTTTACATTTATTATACAAAAATAATTTCCTATCATTAAAAAATATGGCAAATACTTTCGTAAGGAGCAAAATTAAATACTGCAATAAAAGAAACACTATTTCGTTACATTAGACTTGAAATGCCAGAATAATAAAATATACTAACGCAGTACTTAAAGTAAATTTCGGAACGCGCTCAAAATTAGGAAAGATATCCTAATTCCACTTAATTAGATTGGCAGCACTGTAGAAAGGTGCGACGACGGAATATTGGAGCAATGGACCGATGATGTCCAATCACTATTCGCATTGACACACCCTTTAAATGTTAATTTTTTTGTCGAATGCAAGTACACGATAAACACAAAGCTCGCTCATTCGCGATTAAATTACAGTGTTCTTTATTTCGTATTATTAATATATTATTTTTTATAACTTACTTATACGTATACACTAGTTGTGATTGATAAGAAAACGCAAGTACCATGGTAAGCTAACATTCTGGTGTCTTATAAACACAATGTGTTATCGAGTAAGGGTTTTCTCTACGTGTAGAATATGATTAAACAATTCATCGATTTAATTAACAAAAGTCATGTATTTTTTGTTTTTTTTTTATAACAATAATTTTGTAAATTTGTGCCAACTTAACCTATACAAGACAAGTGTCAAAATGGCGCATTTAAAAGTGTTTTGCTATTATTCATTGATAATTATCATAACAGCAAACTTAATATCTAGGTAAAAAATGTACCATATTTTGGGAAAGTCAAATAAAGATTAATTTTATTGTAGACAGAACAACAAATGGATATGGCTTTAGATCTAATGCGGAGGCTGCCACCTCAGCAAATAGAAAAAAATCTTAGTGATCTGATTGATTTGGTACCTACGTTATGCGAAGATTTGCTCTCTTCTGTCGATCAACCTCTTAAAATTGCAAAAGATAAAGAATCAGGAAGAGATTATCTTCTTTGTGACTATAATCGAGATGGTGACTCATACAGGTAATATATTAAATACTATCTAAATAAAATTTATACAACAAATTAAATAGACCAATTTATTATCTATAAGATACACTGTATTTAATTTTGAAACATTTCTATATGTAATGTCGAATATTTTGCATATTTACAAATATGTATAGTATCGAGTATTTTTGTCTCTTTAGATATGTCCATATTTTATTACATTCTTTAGTATTGCTATAAAAATATTTTCTTTATTGCAAATATATAGACTTAACTTACTAAAATAACAATGTAACTGTATGATTTTTAATATCCAAAAAATATTGAAATAAATTTTATTAATAACATTCATATTTAATAATTAATTTAATCTATAAATAACAAATTCAATTAATGTAAATATAAAAATATACTTTTTTTCAATTAATGTACACATTTGTTAAATAATGTTATATAAAATTTCTTTTAAATATACTTTGTTCAATAAAATGTAAATAATGACAATTTGCATATATTCTTAAAAATGTTAATTAATGAAAAAAAATTTAAAACTATACATTGTATATTTTTGTATTAACAAACTTTATACATTATGTTAAACAAATAAAAATCTTAAACATCTATTAGTAAATAATGTTAATATGTAAAGTGAATATGTAGAATTTGACCTATGATTCATAATATTATTGAAAACGAAATTATTATATTATATATTAAATTGTATTTAATAAAAATATAATATGTAATTATAAATATATTTTAAAATAATAATATATATAACATTTTTTTTTAATATGATGCTAACATATTAAGTTATATGCTAATATATAATTATATAATCTAATTCAGCACAGAGTTTCTATTTACAAAATAGTATTAACAGCTACAAATAATTCTAATATGTCTTGTTTCAAACGTTTTATTAATTTGAATATAATTTTATCCTTTATTTGTTTATTTTGATGACAAATAAAGGATAAAATTATAAATTTAGGAACAAGTTTTGAGAAATATATTCTACTTAATTTGAATATAATACAAGTCAAATTTTTAATAAAAATTGATTAATAAAGAATAATAATATAAATATATACTATACATATATATATAAATAGATGTTTTAATTATTATGAATAACAACTTTTATTAGGATATCTTATACTATGGAAAACAAAACTTGAAAAATGTGGACAATAAACATTTTGACCTACAAATTACTATAGACAATTTTGAATTAGATTTTGTTATTAAATTATTTGTTTTTAATAGTTCATGTATTATACAATTATTTATATAATATTGATTAATAATAACAATAATAATAATAGAAGTAGTAATAGTAATAATAATATTGATTATTAAAATGTTTCATACTATGAAATCCACACATATCATATGCTAAAATTAATTCACATTCTGTGTTAAATTTAGTCTTGTTATTCTTGCAGACTAATATAGTTATTTGTATCATATTTAGATTTTAAAAGTTATCAAAATAGTATGTGATAATATATTTTGGTTTCTTTTTACATTAATAAGAAATTAATGCTATATAATAAATAATAATAACAATAATATATTTTATAACCTTTTCTTTCATAGAAGGGTTTCAATTATATTTCTATTAATAACTGCAGAATATTTGTCTTAAAAAAGAATTATTTATGATAAGTTAAACCTAAAAATGTGATTTTGAATTTTTAAATATTTCAATTTGATAAAGCCAGAATTTGCTGGATTATTTTACTGATATCCAATAAAAGTTTTATTATGGTATTAAATTATTATTTTATTATTGTTTTATATTATTGTGTGTTAAATTTTTGATTTAATTATATTTTAGGTCTCCCTGGAGTAATACATATGACCCACCTTTAGAGGATGGATCAATGCCATCTGAAAGTTTAAGAAAATTGGAAATAGATGCTAACTATGCTTTTGATCAATATCGAGAACTATATTTTGAAGGGGGAGTATCATCAGTATACTTGTGGGACTTAGATCATGGCTTTGCAGGAGTAATTTTAATTAAAAAAACTGGGGATGGTTCTAAAAAAATTAAAGGTTGTTGGGATTCTATACACGTTGTGGAAGTTCAAGAAAAATCCACCGGACGTAATGCACATTATAAACTTACTTCCACTGCCATGCTTTGGCTACAAACAAATAAGCATGGTTCCGGAACAATGAATCTTGGAGGAAGTCTTACAAGACAAGTAATATTTTCTAATATTGAAAATTCTTTCATTATATAGTTAAAATAAATGTTTTAAATAATGTTATAAATAAAAAATTACAAAATTATAAAAACATTTCTATAAATATTATGTTATTATTTTATTTTATTACATTAAATAATATATATTTACTTTCTACATTATTTAATTTTCAAAAACTTAAATTTTGTTTTTATTTATTAAAAATAATATTTTATTTATAGGTGGAACATGATGGAACAGTTAATGAAACGAATCCTCATATAGCTAATATTGGTCGCATGGTGGAAGATATGGAAAATAAAATACGAAACACTTTGAATGAAATATATTTTGGAAAAACTAAGGACATAGTGAATGGTTTAAGATCAGTTCAATCTCTATCTGATCAAAGGCAACAAGCTGCGTTGCGACAAGATTTAGCTGCAGCACTACAGAGGCGAAATGCAAATAATTGATCTTATAATAATTTGGATCACTTTAACTATGATTGTGATTAGGAAAAGAGAGAAAAAGCAAATGAATCGCGAAGAAAAAGATAATTATAAAAAATTTAAATAAGAAAAAATCATGAAAAATTGCATCGTGCACATTAAATTGCTACACTTTGTTATTGACTAGGTGAATAATGCAGGGAATTTATTACTGGGCCATTTATAAATGTTCATAAATGGATTTCAATTCTCCAGAATAAAATAGTTTCAATGTGTAATGCGTGAAGCTTGCATTGCACTTGATTATTGCAGTCAGAAAGTAGTTATTAGATATGTATTTCTATAAATAAATCACATTTTGTTACAAAATTCAGCATTTAACATCTGTTCAATACAGTTTTTTAATTATTTTGTTTAAATTTTTCCAAAAATTACTTTGTCCTTGTTTTGTAATTATTCTATTATTTAAAAATATTAAAATATATTATAATTTTAAAAACATGTTACAATATATGGAAATGTATTATATTAAGTACAGTAAATAAGGAAAATTTTTATTTATTTAGAAAGTATATAGAAAAATGTAACTATTTTACATTAACAAACTATATTTCAAATTTAATTTGACGATTAACTTTTAATTATACAATATCAAATTAATTTATATTTCAATGAATTTCCTGCTGTTTTTCGCTGACACAAAATGTTTTTACGAGAAGGCGTTAATAAGAACAATCAAAGCTACTAATGTTATAAATTCAACACAAAAAGAATAATTTAAATTATATCTTTTTTGTGTTATTATAGGACTTTACTTCCACATTTGTTCTAATTTATACTTTAAAAGAAGTTTACATCCTCATTTTTATAAAAATTTAAGTTTTATATTCATTAATAACATTATATTAATTATATCTACAATATTGTTATTAAAACCATTATTTTTAAATAAAAATTAATGTAATTTATTATTTGAAATGTTTTTCATCATTTTACAAAAATGTATATTCTTAAAAAACGACTGATTTCATATTATTGCATATTGTAATGTCGTACATTTATAGTTTTTATTTTTATTAATAATTTATTAAATATTAATAATGTTAAACTATTTCTTCTGGCCTCGCTCGTCATAAACAACTATTTAAAGTAATTCTTTAGTCGAATTTTCAAATAATACAGTGCCGTTTGTATTATGATTCATAATTTTTGTTACACAATAAATAGTTAAAATTATATTCAATATCATAACCATGCTAAATAAACTATGATATAATTTGATTTAAGTATAATATATTAAGTGATATAATGTTATGAAAATTATAAAGCCTTAATTCGATTCAAGAATCACTTTAAACAATTGCAAATTTTTATACGTTAAAACTACAAATTTTGTTAAAAAATAAAGTTTTATTAAATATATATAATAAAAAAATGTATATAAAGTATTTTATGTGATTTACCAAGCACTGAATGTACAATATAATGAAAAAATCGTTTAATAATTTTTTTTTCTGGGTAATTTTTATGAGTAATTGTTATCATGCACCAAATAAAATGGGTTTAAAAATTTAAATTTATATTTTAACTATGAATAAGTATTGTTTGTTAAAGAAAAGTAAATATTTTCAATATATTTTGTTGTATTTGAATTATTGAGTACGAAATTGTTTCGTTTAAAAATAATATAAATTAAATTCCATAGGTAACTGTCGGAGTTGGTTAGAATACAATTATATTGTTGTATATATTTATATAAAACAAACAATAATATTTTATAATATAATACAATTATATTATAAACAATATTTTTATAACATGCTAAGTACAATTCTTATTAAATTTCTCATCACTGTATTCTACACAACTCTATTACATAAATATTTACGTTTATTTATTTACTTATTTATCAACATATTTTTGATATAAGTTTATTATATTACTTGTTTAAAATAATGCATCGTATTATGTTTATGATACAAAAATATACTTATTTTAAATACTGTAGTTCTGGTTGTATACGTTGCTAATTTGAATATGTAGATATCCATACATAATTGCTGATAAGCTTTTATTATTATTTGTTCAGTTTATTTTGCATAAAATTCAATATTCTATTGATCTTATGATAATATTATATAGGATTATATATCATAAAATTCCACAATAATCAAAAAAATTTAATCATTCTGCCTATTTTTATACATTTGCTTCGTTTATATGATGTTTAGAATTAATTATTTATGTAATATAACTATAATTAAAAAAAGTTGTTTATTAATTATTTATTGTGATTAAACATATGTGATTCCACTTTTATAAGATAAATAATACGTATTGTTAAAATATGTATGATGCGTAGATCGATATTTAAATATGATAATTATTAGTTTTCTAAAAACAAACGTAAGTGAAATAATTTTAATATTTTATATATTTCAATTGTAAAAATTACAACACACTAATGTATAAATAATTGATCTTGATTTCCACCGCTCTAAATATATAATTTTAATTAAAAAATATATAATATTTAATATAATAAGATTTCAATTTTAAAATCTAATGCGACATAAAATGTAATTTTAATATTCATGTCTTAACTACAACAAACGTATCAGTCATGAAGAGAGAATATTGAGAAGCAAATTGACATTACACTGTTTGAAACTTGAACTTGATACAATAGTCAGATCAATTTTAAAATTATATTATCTGCTCCAATAATTCAATACGAGCGTATTTTATAATAAAAAAACTATCAATATTAAGAATGTATATTTTAAACTGCATTTTAATATAGAATAATTGAAACAGATGATAAAATATGTTTAATAAATTCAGTTTACGAATAAAAAGTTTATTAATTGAATTGATTTAATTATAAAAACAATCTGAAATAATTGATAAATTATTAACAATTATATTCAATAATCAAGTTTTTATTAAGAGTTTTAAATGTGTAAGTTTCACAAATCATTTTTAATAAATATTAAAACAATATTTAATCTGTTATATAATATATGTATATGATTTTTAAACGCGTATTTACCATGAATCTGTTTATTAATGAAATTGGTTTCATCGAATAATTATCAATAATACATTTTCTTCAATTATATTTTTGATTACTGGGTTATTTCGTTCGAATAAACGAATACGTGCATATATCATAACAAGTATTATGAAATAATATATACAAACATAAACAGATCATTAATTCATACATAAAAAATTAATAATTAAAAGTAATCAAAACGCACTAATAATAAACTTGATAATTTTATTATAATTATACAAATGTATATAAACATTAAAACTACCCTTATAGAAATGATCCTGAAATAATCTGATTAAGTCTGAAGAAACGTTACCAAACCTTAAATATTATACTGATGAGAGTATTTGAAAAGTCCTAATTCCATGACTATTTCAGTTTTTTATAAAAAATCAACAGATATCAACTAATTATTCCTACAAGGGTATTTTAATACATGAAATATGATAAATAATGTAAAATATAATTGACTGGTTTTTGAGTTAGCTTTTACATATGTATATATATATATATATAAGTGCTAAACAAAAATAAGTATACTTAAAAAATTGGAATAATTGAAAAGCAACATTCTCATTGCCATATACTGTTCAAATGATACACATTACTAAATGTTGAATAGACAGTGGATTAATTTTCAGTTGGAAAAAATAACTAATACTTCTTGTATATTGTTTTTGTTTTCTCCATCTTTTTTTTTCTTTTTTTTATATATATAAAAACGTGTACATCCAGAAAATGTTAAACCCACGATTAACAACAAATTATATATACGATTGAATGAAGTCCACATGTTTTGATAACTGCGGCAAAAGTGTGCC
Organism: Psilanteris sp. ZL-2020; assembly: GCA_022817085.1. NCBI lineage: Eukaryota > Metazoa > Arthropoda > Insecta > Hymenoptera > Scelionidae > Psilanteris > Psilanteris sp. ZL-2020. The sequence continues at coordinate 13,957 of JABFQC010002455.1, forward strand.
TTTTTTATTGCACGAGTCTCACGTACTACATTCTGTATAAATCTCATGCTTATAAGGTCACAGCTTTAGAAATATAATTTTCGATTGTGTACAATTCCAGCGGACACAAACCTCTGAGACGAACACAAATTGACATACTTCTTGAAAATTTATAATAATTTTTTATTATTACTCAGATGATTGCCAGATTCCATTCAACGGATAATCCCATAACAAAAAATCAATTACATTTAATGATTGCGCTTTATGAGAATTTTACTTTATATAATTGACTTTTGAAAAAAAAAAAAAAATTAAATGACCATCACTTATGATATGAGAAATATTTCAATTTTTTGTTACGGGATATACTTGATTATTTATTAGATATTGTTCGACGTTTGTTACCTGGAAGCAAACCTGATCGAAAAATTGTAACCAAGTCTCTGTGGGGAATTCGACGTATAAAGAATAAGGAATGATTTGCCAGCATCAGAAACAAATTCTTTTTATTTCAAATTCTGCATAGAGATCAGTTTACGACTGAATATGTTTTGCGGGGAACTATATGCCATGTTTTCATATGGTCTTTCGAAAAAAAAAAAAAAAAACGCGAGCACGGTATTCGATGTATGATTTTTATCGTCAAGAAATGACACGGTCGTCAATTTTATCATTGCTCTTTGTGCAAAAATTCCCATTTGATCCAGATCTATTGCCAGTGAAAAACTATGACCATCCTTTAAGAAGCCGTGACTTTGTGGTTTAATTTTTTTTTTTTTTTTGACAATAAATTGGAGTCAAATTGAAATCATTGCGATGTGCTTGTTCAATAAAGTACTATATGAACAAATTCAGTCTTTTAATAACTTGACTTTGCATATTTTCTTAACTGTTTCTAGAATATTAAATGTGTCGATTAATTTAATTAGTATAAAACGTTGAATACAAAAATCATCAAAGTACGAAAGTTATATATACAATGGAATAAGTTATTAATTTGTTTAAAATCGTCTAGCATCGTATTAAATTTACATACAATAAGTCTTTTCACTGGTTTAAATGAATTTCTGTAAGTCTATTTTTAATATTAATGTTTTAATTAATAATTCAATTACTAAATGACAATAAAAAATAGGAATTATTTAAAGAAATTGTATTAAAATTTGATACAATACAATTAAACTTGTTATAATTTATCGACGAAAATCATAAAGATTGTTGAATTAGAATTTAATTGTTTTATTTAAACATTTGTAATTTAATGATTTCATAGTGATTGCAGCGATGCTTTTTTGAATGTCTAAAATATATGCGTATTTGTTCACTTTTTTGTAGGGTATTCATTATGATGCTGGATTACTTTCTTAATAATTATTGAATTGACACCAGTCAATAATAACATTCTTTCATTTTAATCATTCAGGTTAATCCATTCGCGATGCAATTTGAAGGAATTCGACCAAGGAGACTAATCGATTTAAAGAGATCTAATAAATTCGTATATAAAAATGAGTGTTACATTATTTTATTATAACTCATCATAGGTTTTCTTAAATATTCAGTAAGTCAATAATTTGTCAACCTGTAAAAAAGTATGATTTTATAAATTTGTGGAATTGAATTAGATTAAGTAAAATATAATACATATCATATTTATCTTTGTATTATGATTATTTCACAATTTCCATCAATCCAGGGAATAAAAAAATATATCATGCTAATTACAATATTCAGTCATCATGTTTACAAACTTATCAAAATTAATTATACCAGAGATTATTAATTAACTTTCTATTGGCTGATGTAAATTCATAATGCACTGAAACAGTGAAATATTGTATTACACGTTATCTAAATATACCTATGAAACAAATAAGAATATATAGAATTAAGTAATCCAGCAACAGAAGTTTATTAGAGTTGAAAATATATTTTGGTGTGTATAATAGAGTTAAAAAAATCATTTCTTATTTATATAAAATTTTAATTTTTCTTCTTATAATTGTTTAAAGTTGAGCATAAATTGAAATTTGTAAACTATTCATTAAACAATGATTGAACTTTTCGTTCTTGAAGTATCCATATGAGACTTAACACTTATACTTATTATATTAATCGTCACAAATAAACCAAAAGTAAGTATACAAAAGTGGTCCAACATAGCAT
>JABFQC010002456.1:0-16102 GCA_022817085.1 Psilanteris sp. ZL-2020
CCAGATGATAATATTATTGTTTTCGTATATTTTTACTATAAATGATAAGAAAAATTGAAAGTTTTGGCAGTATAGGTTACATTTGCTTAATTTTATAGTAAAATTTCCTAAATATTTTTCTCCGTGTGCATTCTTTATCATTTTAATAATGATCCAGAACGTTATATATCTTAGAATTGCATTTTTTTTTCTTTCGAAAATTTGATTACATTCAAATTACGGATATTTTTAGTGGACAACCAATACCGCGAGTCCAATACAGTCCCGAGGAAGTTAAAACTTGGTAAGTCAAGGATGCGATATACATATAAATAATAAGCGCGAACGAAAGTTCTATTTTTCATCCTCCATTGAATTTTTCATGAAAAATAGTTAGAAATGTGTGCCTTTGATTTTTTTTACCCGTTGCGTGTTTTTCCTTCACGATGCCAATCTTCGAACATTTTTCTTTCGACGTTGCATTCGTCTTGAGTTGCGTTGGTTTAATCTTGAGAGAAACTTTAAGAAAGAAAAGAAAATAAATTTATCGAAGGGAATGAGAGGAAGATTTACACATACAGTGAAAACCAAGCGAGGGTACTAATGCTGAATACACAGTAATTGGACTGATTCGATTTTACGCGTTCTGATCTCACGGTGACTTCGACGTACTTGTCGTTTCTTCATTTAGTTATCTCCGTGCTATTAGTTTATAAATGGAAAGTCTATAACTGTATGAACAATTGAAATGTTTTGTTTCGCATAATGAATTTATGTTTGCGATAAATTGCATTATTAATTAGGGAAGTAATTTTCAATTGTAAATTATATTTCATATTGCGTGATTGTGATCAATTATTTATTAATGCTGTATAAGCGGTGTATTAAAGGGGTCATCGTCGGAGTATTTTAGACACATAATATATTTCAAAGCGGCAATGAAAAAACCATTATAATTTGAATGGTAAACTTTACCACTTGAAAAAGTCATTTTTTCAATTTCTGATTGAATCAAAATGGACCAATGAGACGATTATTTATGGAAATTAAAATGTGAAATTATGTTAATTTGAATTAATTAGAAATAAATTTACAATTTATAACGAAAATTAGAATTTAAAATTGACCGATATCGTTAATAACTTGAACTTTTTCATTGTTTATGATGGTGTCACTGAATTTTGTCACGATGTTAAAATAATATTTTTCAAAAAAATGGATGTACAAAGTGATTGATAATTAAAATAAAATTACGTTTCAACCCTCTGTGTGGGGTCCTCTTCAGATTTAACATATGTTAAAAATTTAAGTTTTTCAAAGAAAAACGTGCGTACTCAACAGTATATTGTTATTTAAATATATTTAATTTCGCAGGGGAATTGTATTTCGTGAATTGCATCAATTATATTTAAAGCACGCTTGTCAAGAATATTTAGATAATTGGCCGAAGTTAGTGAAATACTGTGGATACAGGTATTAATATAATTTGCCATATATTTCTAATAATTAATCTATACCGAATTGTTACTTACGATGATTGGGTATAACAGTTATTGTTGTTATATTTATTAAATAGTAATTAAATTAATAATTTTTCAGAGAAGACAATATACCTCAATTGCAGGATGTTAATATTTTTTTGAAACGTAAGTATATGTAATAGATTTATATATATAGTAATAAAATATGCTTCAAACTGTTATTGACTGTAAACTGCATTCTTTGTTTTAAGGAACGACTGGCTTTCAATTACGACCGGTTGCTGGCTATTTATCTCCGAGAGACTTCTTGGCTGGTCTTGCTTTTCGGGTATTTCATTGTACCCAATATATACGTCATTCATCTGATCCATTTTATACCCCTGAACCGTAAGCTATTTAAATTGACTTCTTTTAATTATATTTATTTTCTTTAATGTAAGTTTCATCATTTATAAAATAACAATTGTACACACACAGAAATGTGTGTTGAATTAAAGAAATTATTTTGTCAATTTGTATGTGAAGTATATGATTTCAATAAAATAAATATTTCGTAAATATTTACACTTTTACTGAAGCGTTTAATATTTTGTTACAAAATTAGTGTGTTTATTCAAATAAAAAACATCAAAATGATCGAAGTTGAATCATATTTTGTTGATTTAACAAAACTATTTGTTTAGTTAAATAACAACAAAACTCTATGTTGAATGGAACAAAATTTTTTTGTCTCTACAAAATATTTATGCGTGTATTATATAAAATATATAAAATGCCAAAACGAGTGAACAGCAACCGTTTAATAGCTTAATTGTATTAAATTTGTTTATATATTTTATATACAACAGAGACTGCTGTCATGAACTATTGGGACATATGCCTCTTCTTGCAAATCCTAGCTTCGCTCAATTTTCTCAGGAATTAGGATTGGCATCATTAGGAGCTTCGGATGAAGACATCGATAAATTGGCGACGGTAAAAAATAATGATCAATAAAATATATCATTTTATTTAAATACATGTTAAACCATTTTGAAATGTTTTTTCAAGTACTGATTCTTTTAATGTCGGCAATACTCACGGACATATACATATATATTTTCAGTTATACTTTTTTACTGTTGAATTTGGTTTATGTAAACAAGATGGGGTATTACGAGTATACGGAGCAGGTCTTTTGTCTTCCGTGGCTGAATTGCGGCACGCTGTATCCACACCAGAGAAAACTTTTCGTTTCGAACCAGATATTACTTGCAAACAAGAATGCATCATCACAGCTTTTCAGAATGCATATTATTATACGGACAGTATCGAGGAAGCGAAAGAAAAAATGAGGTGAGTGTGTATTTATGGCATTATAAAATACAAAAAATTTAACGAATATTTTGATAGTCATTTTTATTACTTCAAAAATCTATCATAATTTTACTATTTAATTTTGTAATAAAAGTAAAGTATTTTAAGTATGTATATTTTTGTATAAATTAAATGTGAAAATTAATGTTAATACTTTGAATGAATATATATATTACAATATATACACTGAGAGAAATAAATGACGAAAAATTTATATCTATATCATTAGTTATATATAAAATCTATATCATTAATTCCGAACCATAAGAAAAAAAGCATAATATTTATTATTTATTTACTAAAGTAGTATTTTTCTTTGTAAAAAACTTACTTTTTCCTTTTAAAAACGGTAAATATTATTCTTTTTCTCTTATGATTCCAAATTAAGGATATAAATAGTAAATAATTATTTCTCTCAGTGTATCCCCTAGAAATCAACTATTTTGTTAAATAATAAATCTGATTCTTTTTCAGAGCATTTGCTAATCAAATAAAACGACCCTTTGGATTAAGATACAATCCGTACACTCAATCTGTTGAAGTATTAACTGACGCAAGTAAAATAACTGCTCTAGTGAGCGAATTGCGTGGAGACCTTTGTATTGTTTCGAACGCATTGCGCAAAATTACAGAACAAGGTAACGATGTTGATGTTGAGCAGATTACCAGTCTTTTAACGCGTGGCATTGATTTGCCACTTGAGTATTCGTCTTCAAGCGACGACGACAAAAGTCCTAACACAGAAGTCAAAAAAGGCTTGGAATGCTTATAAAATGAATTCGGATAGAGAAGTAAAGAGAAGTATAATATAAATATAGATAAAGAAGTATATGCAATTGAGTATACAATCAGTATTTCTGACTGACGTAACGAAATTAATTTTGATGCGTTCGGGTTTCACATTGGTGTCTTAATTTCTTAATGTATCCTTCAAATATTTCGATTGCGCATTTTATTGTATGAAGCAGTTCACTCCTTTGATTATAAAAAAATGTATTATACTTTATTAATCAGTTAATAAATAAATGTGACTGCGTTCTATTAAAAAAAAATAACTGAATCATATATACTCACAATAAAGATAGAGTATTTTATTATATATAGAATAAAACTATATATATATATATATATATATATATATATATATGACAATGTTATGTTAACTAATCTCTATTATTCAACTTGACTTTTTTTGACTGCGATATATTTAACTCGAATACATTTTAAAAACGTGATTTTTTGTGGAATGTGTTTGGATAATAAGGATTCGCATGAAATCGATACGGAATTGATGATTTGGAGCATTTATAAGGAACAATTTAAAATACGTTAGGATAATTGTAGTTAGAAAAGCTTCATAAATAATTTGACATATTATTTTGCATACGTTTATTGTGAAAATTTGTTGACGAATAAACAACTAACAAAGGATAAATAAATTTGTTAATAAATATTGTCGTTTCCTTAAATACAAATAACCAATAAAAATAACACAATAATCATTGTATAATTTTTTTACTTTATGTCTCATTAATAATTTAATAGAAAATATATATTAACAATATATATTTCAATAAAAAAATTGTTCGCAATTCATTAACAATTAGTTTTACCGTACATATAATATTCACTGTATATATTATAATATGATGTGTAAAATGTAAAAAAATTATAAATAATTCTTTATTACATTATGAATTAATGTTTTAGTAATGAAATTTAGTTCGAATTAAATGCAATAATTAATTAATGTTTTTATTTTTAACCTGTACATTCACAGTGATTTGTAAATAATCTGAAATTGAGAAAATTAATAATTAATAAATATTAATAATGAATTAAAATATTTATTTTTAATATAATAATTATTAAATATTGTTTATTTATAATCTACATGATATTATTAATAACTGTAAAACACATTAATTATCGTACACTTAATCACAGCTCTTCGGTATATTTATACATATAATTCTTCATTATCGATTTATTACTAAAAAATTAATAATATGTATCTATAGTCTCGTATATATTCATCAATATATTATTAATCTTCATTGACTTTGTAATGAAATCATATTTTAAAAGCATTATTAAACCATTAATTTGATTGTAACTATATACATTAAGCAATTCTTATATAATTATATATAATTATTGTTATCATCGCAAAGAATAAATTAATTGGAACATGAAAACTCGCTAAATGAAAGACATGTGCGTAAGTTTAAGATAACGTAAGATATAACTAAATTAAGTTAACAAATAGAAATATGGATGATTTTACGAACATTTAAATTGTGCATGATATAAATTGATATATATACAATAATGTTTATATTATTCATTGATTTCATACACACTAATAAATTACCAAATTATAAAGTTAAAACATGTTATATTATATATATTAATATAATGCATCAAAATATTAAAATATTATTTAATATTTGAATGTAAATATATATTTACGTAATTTCTTTTAAATATATTTCACATAAATTTCTATAAATAAAATAATTTTATATGCGTTGTAAATATTTATTAATAAATTAATACATAATGTTATTATATGATTATTATAATTGTGTTACAAGTGAATAGTGACAAAAATAATACAAAGAATAATACAAAATATATAAACTTTGTAATTTTAGTGATGACAAAATATCAAATAACGGTGAGCTTTAAATCTTTTATAATATAAATTTTATTTTTAAACATGATTTTTAAAATTGTTCAAATCAATGATATATAATTTCTGAAAATAAGTTACTTGAATGACAAATGTGCTTATTTTCGAATTACATTATATTATATTACTCTCAAATCAAAATGTCATATTAATCCATTTAATAATAAAGAATTAATACCATATATAAACATAATTGAATGAAACAATATATGTATATTACAATAATGTAATAAAGCAATATTCAATAGGCTTTTTGCTAAGACTGTCTCTTCATTAATATATTTTAACACGACAGAGAAGGATCTCCAACAAAATGATTCATTTATCTTTTAATAGATACGAAAATTAAAAAAAAAGTATTAATTGTAGGTTTTAAATGATATAATTATTTGCTTATTAAACATGATCAAGTATAATTAAATCTATTGAGCTTTATTTGGAGAAAAATTCCTTCAAAGAAATCAGTTCAATGTAATATATAATAATAAAAATTATACTCCCTATTGAAAAATTCTTATAGATACTTATAGGACACAATTTCTATAAGTTTCTGTGCGGTTTTTGTCCAAAGTTAGTCCTCTTTACATAAGAATATTCTAAACTATTTGGAATTACATGACTTTTTATAAGTCGATTATACTCGGTTATCTGGAAATACAAAATTTTCTATATGGTTCTATAAGTTTCTATAAGAATTTTTCAACAGGGCTAGAGTACGAAGTTTCTGCATGAATAAAATTTTTTTGTTTTAATCTTAATTCCTATAATTTATTTCTAGACTTGTATAACTATGCTATTAGTGAAAACATATTTTTAATGTTGCAAAAAAGCGTTAAGACTTTTAATTTTACAAAAAATAAAAAAATTGATTAAATATAAAAGTATTTCATTAGTAACCATTGTTATCACAATATGTAAATAATATTTGTAATATATTATATACTCGTTGATATATTCCATAATATTTTATGTTATATATGTAATTAATAAATGTTAAAAATCTTGAGAAAGTAAAAATAGTTATTTAAATAAAAATTATTTTGAAAATAATTATTTACAACGTAAAAAAATTACATTAGTATGATAATAATGATTTTTAAAATATACATAATTAAATTTACATAATATTTAATAGAAAAGTAAAATATAAAACTACGTAGAAAAATGTGCAACAAAAATATATAACGTCTCTAAAAATGTTATAAATAATATATGTAAATATATATAATTCGATAAATAAAATATTGATTATGTACATTATTTGAAATATAATAAATGTTTAAATCTTATAAACTAGTTCTTTTAATTAATCATGTATTTATTTAAATATTATTAATATTACCAAACATTAAAAAAAATAAAATTCCTCTTATGCACTGAAAAAACTCTTGTAATTTTACAATACACGTCATCTAAAAATTACACGTCTAATCGTGTAAATAAACAAATCTACGAAAATTGATGTAATATTACATGGACTGTTTTGTTGCAATTTTACATAGGAGTTTTTTCAGTGTGATTATGCTTTGTAATGTTCTAGTTAATTTTTATATTAAACATTAACTAAAATTATTTTTTATATTATTATTGTACTTATAATTAAAATTCTTTTTTTTCATTCTATTATTATTGTCAATTATAGGGGAATTTAGGTTTTTACCTTTATATCCCGTTTTAAACGCGGAAAAGTTGCTAAAATAAAAATTATAAAATTATGATGCAAATATACCACCTTAAACATTGATTTCAATTTTTTATGCATTTGATATAATTTTATACATTAAAATTAAAAAAAAATTAATTTACATTGACTTTTACCCTTAGCAACTAAATATATAGTCTTTCACTATTGTCTTAAGCTAAATTTAATTTATTCCGATTATTTTGATTAATATAAATAAATAAATATAAATAAAAATAGTACTTATAGCCAAATGATTAATATTGATTGATAATTTATTGTCGTTTTAAATACATTTAATAACATTAACTGTTTTAAGTAAGAAATGATGAATATAATTAGTTTTATGTTAAAAAATAAGATCAGTTATTTTTAAATCTTCAAAAAATATACCTAATTAGAAAAAGAGTTCACGAAGTATAGTTGTAATTTTAAATAAATTTTTGAACATAATAATATATTTACATCAAGGCTCATAGAAACGGGCCGACGAGCCAAGGTTTTTAAAATTATTAAATGTCTAATTGTAGCACTAATATTAAAGTTAAGCAAAATTAATTTTCTGTAATGAATTATTATATTGTTTTTATTAATTATTCTTAGAATTTTACTATAATTTATTGTCTGCAATATTTAATTTGATAATATAATTTTAAATTAAAACTGATTTATATTAATAATGTATAAATAATATATACTAAAATTTACGAACTTATAAAATAATATTCCTTATTGACATTTATTATTTATATAATATTTATTAACATTATTAAAATGAATAAATAGAAATAATTTCAAAATCAATTTTGTATAGTCTTATTTATTTTGTACAAAAAGATACTGATGAGATTTCGCAGTGATTATAAATATTTTTACATAACATATTTTAATTTAATTATTTTAAATGACGACACATTCATATGGAAGAGATCCTGGGTAATGAACTGCATTTGGCCTTGGACATACTGTACAAGAAAAATTATGTTAATTACCTTTTACAATTATACAATTAAATATCAAAACGAAATAAAATTATAAATAAATTATACACAATTATTTGAATTTATGATGATAAATTAATTTAATTTAACCTTTATTTTGCACTTATTGAATCATATAAACTAATCTGTATAACTGTATTATTTAAATTCAACTGTAATATTAGAAAACGGCTATGTGATATATTCGACTAGAACATCTGGTCAACATATGAAAGGAAGTTCATTGATTTTATACAAAATTTAAATGAACGATTTATCTTCTATTATATTTATAAATACAACTACTGTTTCATGTTTCTTGAACTGTTTTTAAACGAACAAATTTTAGAGGAAAAGAAAAATGGCATTACAAGTTTAAAAATTACAATCATAGTTAATAAATATTATCTAAATTGGTTGGAAAATTTGTTTCATTTTGATTTGTCATAATTTACATGAATATAAATATTTATAATTGTATATTGTTTGTTTTTTTAAACATTTTATTTATATCTATCTATTATATTTTTTTATTACAAGTATAGCTAATTTTTTAATATTGTATCTAATATGTATTTAATATTTTAAGATTTTTATTTTTTTAATATTATATATAAATCTTTATGAAAATTAATTTTTATATGAATAGTTACAAAATCAAAAATTCATTGCTCGAGAGATTACTATTTAAAAAGTTATTGAACACATGCACTCATATAGTGCTCATATTTTACTTACTTTTTTCACAACGTGTTCCATAATAACCAGTTCCTTGGCACAAACACTTAAATCCCATTCCAGTTAAAATCTGAAGACATGATCCACCATTTAAGCATGGTTTAGATCGACTACAGATATCATCACGTTTTCCTACAATTTCAAATAATACACAGTATATATAGAGATATATATTAATAAGTGACAAAGTTTTTATATATATGAAATGTGAATAATCTTATAAAAGTATTTACTTAATTTACATATCCATTTATTTATACCAGTAAAGTAAAATAAAAATGTTATATGTATAAATTAATAATTTATATTAAATAATCAGTATAATACCTCTTAGAACTAATTTACACTCTTCATTACTATCATATCTGAATTCCGAATTGCAACCATATCCACAGTTGCATTGGCCATTATAAATTCGACAACCATGTCTCATTTGATCCAATTCACAGCAGTTTACATATAATCCTACAAACAAATAATATTATAAATCAAATAGTTAATAATGAAATACACAGATATTCATATAATAATTTATTTAATGTAAAATTGCAATTAGATGTTTCAATATTAATAAAATAATCAGAATAATATAATAGAATATAAAGTGCGTTTGAATGTTTTTATTGGAAATAAATAAAATTTAATTTATATTAATTTTAAATTTCAGTCTTGGATTAATTATAGTAAATTTAATAAAATTATATTATAATAAATAACGTTTATCAATGAATGTTGTGTATATACATGTATATATTTATATATATATGCATTGCTATTTATATTATCATTATAAAACAAAAATGGTGACCATTTTAATTTGAGTAATAATTGTAATTATTTAAAAAATAAGTAATATAAACAACGCAACTTACCAAACGTGATTAAAATGATAAATAAAATACTGCTCATCTTGAATTTAGAATGCATGGTTATTTTCAAATGTCCAAATATAAATCGAATAACAGATCGTGGAATGGTGATGGTTTCCAGTTGTTGCGTTTTTGTCTCTTCACTGAATGAATGGCTTTTAAGAAAAACCAGGGGTTACTACTCTAAGTCAATTACGGAACCAATGAACTCAACCGCTGAGATATGATAATACAAATTATTTGATTTTACACTCAGCGATCACTAATTATGTGTTCACTTAATTATTTATGTTTTTTTTATGCTTTAAATTAATAATAATATTGAAAATTGAATTTATGGATTAAAATATCAATTGTTAAACTTAATTACATTATTAATCTTATTAAACACATTATATATATTAATTATTTATAATTATTTGTAAACAATGAATAAGAAACAAGAAAGTGCTTTTAATATAAATTAAGTCAAATTAATTAATTCAGAAAAGAGAAAATTTGTTTAGTATATAAGTGAACAATAAAAGCATTTCAATGACATAATAGAATAAAAGAAAATTAACAGAATTGATTTATTATTAAAAAAATACTATTTTGAAAATTCAATTTATACCAACTTTTCTTCGTTTTAAATGTATATGAAAATTATATATTTATATATACATATAGCAACACTTTGAAAAACTGTTGATTTTAACACTTTCTTTAAAATAAAATTTAACAAAATTCTTATGTAAATAAAATATTATTATAAAGTTGAAACATTAGTTTTATGAAATTGAATATTAAGACAATTTATATATTAAAATGAAAATTAATGTAAATACTATTTGATAAATAAAGATATGTACAATTCCAACGTGAACAAACCGAATGCAACTAATCGAGCGCCATCCGACGACTGACTATAACTCGGCCAATACTCCATAATCGTCAAAAAGCGCGCGTGGGGCGCATCTCAAGATAAATGCAGCATTCATTTATCTCTGAAGTTTTATCTATCTCCGTTTGTTTTAGTTTCACATTTTTCATTCTCTTTTTTCTACGATTTTTGTAAACTTCGTCATGTAAGATGAAGAATAAAAGAAAATTCATTGTGCATCTTTAATTGCTTAACTAAATTCAGTATAATAATTACTGATTTGTTTCGCAATAATCAAATCTGTTCACTTTTTTATTCAACAAACAAAAATAAGAATTATAATAATGACAAAAAGACAATAATTATGATGAGACTGAAATAGTCACGATATTTTTGAAACAGACTAAAAGTTATGTTCTATACTGAGAGATAAAAATAGTTATAATTTTCAAGAGTTACTTATCGGCTCACAACGGATATGAAGATAATGCGACGCAATGATAACATTTGACTTTAGTAAAATTCAGTAAAAGTACTGAAAATGCATTTTGAAGGGGAAACATTATTTAGAACAAGAAACCATATTAGTTCAATGCGTATATTTTTATATTTAAAAAAATCCAATATATAATATTTAAATATATAAAATATATATATATAAATCACAAAAAATTGATCTAATACTATATAAAGAGCATATATATAAATATATCATTTAATTTTAATTTTATTGCTAAAGGTTAAATATGTACAATTTTTGTTAATATAAAATATGGACGGAATGCGCGCGCTTTCAAGAGATCAATATTTTTAAACTCTTTGCTGTGTATCTGTGTAGCATAAAACCTCTTATATTCTGTAACAAAGAAAATATTTTAGATTTATTTATATCACTGTGAAAGCTTAATTCTATGGATTCAATGAAATTTAATAGAATACTTTTATTATGAAATCATAAACTAATTAAATCATTATAAACAATATATTAAAAATTAGAATAAATCAAGTTTTATATATATAATGTTATTCTATCATGTTTTTAATTCAGCGTATCTGTAAAAATTATTCTACATTATATTAGTTCTAATATTAAATTAAAAGCATAGTACTAACTAAACTTATCACTTGTTTTGAACATAAATTTGGTACCCAATATGAATGATCGTTATTTTAATGACCATTAGGATTAAGAAAAACAATTATTTATTTTTATTTAATCTATTGAGTATTTTTATTAAGTTCACACCAGGACATTATAATTTATATACTTATATATACAACTTTTGCACACATTGCATTGTGCTAATTGCCAACCTCTTTAGAGTTAAAGTTTCTAATGTTCACATTTTCTCTACTTTACAATTATATTGTAAAAACATATCCAATATAATCAATGACATTATATATAGGTATGCATAAAAAGTATAATCTTTTAGTTTTAAGTAAATAAAAAGATTAAATTCAACAAATTTAATAATCTTACGTGTTTTTTTCTTCTTAATGGTCATTGAAATAATAAATATTTTTAGTATTGTGAATCTTAAAATAAATTTGTTATATGGATTATATTTAATAAAAGAATTAAATTGTAATTTAGTACGAATTAATTATTAATCATGAATTTTACAAACATATTCTTTTCTCAAAAGTTGATGTGATCAAATAACTTTAAGAGTATTCTAATATTTCTTATGTCTTTATCACGTACATAATTATCAGTTTTATATTGGATTATATTATTATTAACACACCTGTTTCAATTGATTTGACATTGTTTAAAGGCTAATATAATTACATTATTGTATGCGAATGTTATTAAATTAATTTAATTTTCTTTTTTGTATTTTTAAGTTGAGGTATATTTATGTAATATTATTAAAATTAATAATTATTATAAATTTAATAGTATGTTAAATTTGTTTAATGCAGAAAATAGTTATGACATTAGTAAAACAGAAAATGTGTTAATGAAATTTATTGATGTTAATAATGTTAATAATAAATAATAAAATTAAGTAAATGGTTCAATATAATCCACAGAACTATTGTTTAAAAAAGTATAGTACCTTACATGAACGTCTGGTCATGTTGTTCATGATGTATCATTGTTGAACGTCGTGACTGAACAATACCTGGTTGTCTGTCATATAATTCTCTCAATAAACCATCTTTTTCTTGTTCCAAAAGGGCGATTCGTTGATTTTTCTTACTCATTTCCTTAAAATTTAAAATAAAATTATTATTTAAATTACACTTATGCTAATTATTATAATATAAAAGTAAGAAAACATTTACCTCACTTAATCTGTGATTTTGTTGTTTAAGTCTTGCAAGAGTATCTTGTTGTAACTGGATGTTTGGCGATGTCGTTAAAAATGCCAAATTCATATGCAATGGCAAACCACCTCGATCCCAACTACTTGTAAGAGCAGCCAAATGTCGATTTACTTCCAATATGCGAGCTCGCTGCATTTCAAGACGTTCTTGTTGAGCTTCAGTCCACTGTTCCTATATATTATATATAATAATTTAATGTTAGAATTATTCAATGATATCAATTAATGTTATTACATAAAGGTAATAGTTTATAATACCACATGTGAACCCATACGTCCAAGATGTTTAATTTTTTCTTGAGTAATAGAAATTTGCTTTAAATACCAATCTCTAGCTTTTTCCACTGCTGCCAGACCTTGTAATAAAACATCTTTTTCTTGTTCTATTTGTTTCATGCGTTTCATCTATAAAATATAGCTAAATATATTATCTTTTCTTTATACTTTACTTTTAAATATTTATATTAGTGAAATTAAATTATGAAATTTTCATATATATTAATTTTTGTACTTATATAATCATATATTTTAAGTTATATATTAAAAGGTTAGTTTTTTCATTTTACATACATTTCTTTAACTCACAATTTTAAAATATTATAACATGATTAATTATATCAAAATAATCACCATACATATGAATACAATATAATACCTATAAATAAATAAATATTTACAAATAAATAAACATTATCATATACCTGAACAATTGTTTTGCTAATTACAATTACTTAATGTCTGTTGTAAGTATGTAAAATTTTCTTTTTTCTTCACTGATATGTCAGTTGATAATGTATTTTTATGATAATAATATTTGGATTAATAATAAACAAAAATTTCATAGAATTAAAGTTCTTTTTAAAAAGTTAATATACATTGTATTATACATATCATTTCGTAGATCATTCATTTATGTAAATATTTAATATTATAAATTGATTTACTCATATTGTATATTTTATTAATTATCTAGATATAAATGGTTAATCTAAGTAATTTTAAACAAGAATTAAGTCAATATCTAATTTATAAATGTGAATTCTTATTTTTTGATATATATAACTCTGTTATAATTATTATCAATATAATTTTAATTACATCACTGCTACCTAATTTACCATGTTATAGTCAATCCCATTTTGCAATGTATGTCTTCTCGGTTCTCTTCTTCTATTTGATGGCACATTTTTTTTTTGAAGCATCATGGCTTCTCTTTGATCTATACGATCTTTACCATCCCCAGCACCTCTACCTCCTCTATCTTCGCCACGAGCTTCACTGTTTATAAGTCCCATTTGCCAATTTTGTAAAGCTGTTCGGATTTCTGACTTATCCAATGTTCTTTCTCCATATCTTGTAACTTTTTGAGGCTCATATCCAACTTTATTTAACTTTGGAAGTTTAGAATCTGAGCGGATTCGAGTTGGATCAATATTAGGATCAAAACGGGAATTTAGATTATCTTTTCTCATTCCAAGAAGCTGTGGCATACTTAAGGCACGTTGTTGAGCAATAACATTGTTTGGTCGAATAGTAGCAGTATTTGGCGAGCTCCAATTTGGATTATTATTACTGTTTTTCATTCGATTATCTGCAATTAAAACAGGAGCTGATGGTGGTCTCACATGGCTAGATTGGCTTCCTTTTGGCACCTGGTCTGGTTCTATTTGTGAGTTAACGAGACAGATTTTTAATCCAGCACAGAAACGTTCGAATGAAAGTAACCCGTTTGGAGGAGTTACTTTTCTTAAACTCTCAAGCACATTTTTTGGCATATTCTGAGCACCATCATCTTGCCAACGATCTTCTATTTCAGAATATTTTACAAAACCTGTACGCTGATCATCCATTATGTCAAATAACGTACGCATAGCATCAATAAAATGTTTTGGAAGCCCTTCAATATTTGATCCATTTGACATTTGTGCCATTTTTGTTGTTTTTATTGATTATTTTGTAGAGTTCTGAAATGAATAAATTTTGATATAATATTATTATTTGTGTAGCAAATAGTATGTAATAAATAATAAAAAAATGTAAAAATTTATTCAAATTATATTTTTAAATATTTAATTTCAATAAAAATTAAAGTAGAATAATCAATATAAAATATGTATTATATTAAATAAAGAAAATTATAAACATAAAGATATAATTGTTCAATTTATTATTATAAGTAATTATAGTACAATTATAAACTTTTTCAATTTAATGATAATTTTCAATAAAATATTAATATTTAATATTTTTTACTTAAATATATTTCAAATATATAATAATATCAGTATGATCTTTGATATGTTTAAACTTTTTATGTAAAATGACATCAATGCATCAAACATAGCAAGTCAATATTTTTGGTATCTTTTATGAATGTTGTCATCCTTTTAACATAACCTGAAAGCCTACCATATTTCATATGATAATCGTGGGAAAATGAACTTAAACTAGGCTTATAATGTAGTATACCACTCAATGTTCTATAGCTGTGCTGTGTTTATTATTTCAATAAATATGAACTAATGTAAAATAAAGTATATTATTTTACCTTTGTGTTTAATTCAACATTTAAAGTAACGTCGTTTATCCGCGGTGCACAACAATACAATGTATTGAAAATGGCTGACACGTGTAACATATAAATATATGTTATTATAATAGTATTTTATAAATGATGCATTTGATATGATAAAGTTTGGATATTAAATATTAATATATATAATAATTGTGATAATGCAAAACTAATATATGTTAATAAATTTTCATATTTTATTTATATTAATCAATTGAAAAACATTGTTTTAATTTTTAAATTTGCACAATACTATTATTCATACAATTAATAGTGACAAAAAATTAATTAAAATTTTAATATATTATGAATATTTATTATAACACTACATTATTATTACAATTAATATTAAATTATTATAAATAACATTAAATGTACTCATACTTTACAAGAAGAATGAATGTTTATGATTATTTGTTAAAATATATTCGATACTAGCATGTAAGTTTGTAAACACGCAAAATTTTATGTGTGTTCAAATTGTTGTGTTAATATTTATTTATGTTATAAAATAGTGCAAATTTGTTTTGTGAAATAAGTTTAAGTAAATTGT
>JABFQC010002457.1:0-16098 GCA_022817085.1 Psilanteris sp. ZL-2020
GTATACGATGAATCCTATGACGGCAGTGTTATACTGTGATAATTGCAAAAAAAGTTTCAATAATTACAATTTAAGTTTTAAAAAGTACAACGTGAGTTGCATTTATTAAAACATTTTCAATACATATCACAACGTTTTATGCAATTATCACTGCATAACACTGCCATCATAGGATTCATCGTATACGTTGTAATATTTAATACATTATTTCTCTCAGTGTAAGTATACTTTACGTTACGATAGTATACTTTTATTTACTAGATGTTACCGAATATCGGTTGTTAACACATTAGATGACATCAATAAATATACTTTAATATATTTTATATATAAGATTAATTCGTATGTTTTTAATTATTTTCATTCTACAACAAACATTAATAATAGTATATAGTTGCTAATATTTGTAAAAATTATTGCCGTTTGTGGTCATGGTCCATCCCATAACGATTTTAATAATTATCTAATTCAGCATAAAAAGCATTTGCTGTTATTTACAATAAAATACAAATAACAAATTATTGTGCTGTCATTTAAAATTAAGTTCAGTACAATGATTGTTGAATTCTGTTATTTTAGACCTTAAGGTACAATCAGTAATCTGAGTTACTGCAAATAATTTCAACGAATAAAAACCTCGTTGCAATATACGTCTTTTCCCATGTTTCTCTACTTTGTTATTTTTGAACGAAATGTTGTTCTAAATCATACATTATTTTTACGCACTAACACCGGAAAAAAAGTTTGCTTCGAAGCTCCTTGACTACAGCCATGTTCCATTCTATTCTCTAATGGATTCGTAGGATCGAACACACAGTGCTCTTCTCCACCCGTTGATCCAGTGAACTTTTGACCTCGACTTCACTGATCGTCTCTTAACCTGTACTTGAATACATACACAGGATAAATTTTATACATCCGCGCGACAAATGCGGCGACACTTATTTCTCCACATTTTTAATTCTAAGACGACAACTTTGTAATGACCGTCGACACAACTTTCACATTAGACTTTTAACAAATATATATAGTATTCGAGTTGGCCTTTTAACATTTAATGACAAAATCTTTTTGCGATTATATTTACAGTAAACGTTATTATAATGTCTTTATTTATGAAAAAAAGTGCTTACTATATTCTAATTTAATGTTTAATGTCAACATTTGAATACACTATATGGAGATAGCCAATGGTCTAGAATACTTTATCTCTCTTGAGAGATAAATAATGCAAATACGACCGTAAGTGACAATGTATCTATCAAACTTATTCAGAGAAAAATATTCTTTTACATTTGAATATTAGTTCTTAGTCTGATTATTTTACATACCATCAATAATTATAGAGTTTTTACCCAAAAAGGTACAAAGCAGTTTAAGCTAAAATAATAATCGGTTTGATATTGCATTATATCTTAGATATTGAGTATTTTGGTTTTGTGTGTTATTTCTTATATCTTAGGAACATGGGAGTGGCATATCCTAAAGGAAGTTGTGGTTTAGTCCTGTGTTAATTCCTATATTAATTTTTTAAATGGTTCATTTCGTTAAATGCTCATTAGCTGAAAAGCATCCAGTTAAATGAAATTAGGTATTTTAATAATTTGTAATGACAATTTGGAATTGCTATTAGTTATTTAAAAATTGCAAAATCTTTTTGCAATTATTATTTGGACTCATTCATTAAGCATTACATAATTGCACTATTAGAACATATAATATGCACGTAATAGAAATCTTATGCCACTTAACGACCAATCTATTGCTTCTCTACGTATTCTCATGAAGGTTGTACTTTGAGAGTTAAGAACTGGAGCGATCGATGAAATGTGCGTGCACGCGCAAGCACGCATCCTGTGTCAGCATGTTACTCTTAGTACTCGTTCATAGTTGACTATCTACTTTTGAACTCTAAATATGTAGTTAAACTGACGTAAAAATTTAAACACAAGCGAATAATCTGTTATAATTTGCACTAATACATCATGTCGTAAATTTTATTGTTTATAAAAGAAAAATGTTAACAAATTGCACAACATTTATATGCACAAACTTAAATCATGAACAATGGTTTTTAAACTGACAATCAATAAAGTAAAAATAATTTACGCTTAATCAAAATATATTTGCCATTTCATGTTAAATTGTTGTATAATATATTTATAATAAATTAATTGTTCTTGAACAAAGCAGATAATGATGAGACTATATTATGAATGAATGGAAATATAATGTATGTAAATTGCTATTAAAAATGGGCGTCGTAGTTTTTTACGTAATATTTATTTTATTTTTCATGTATTATCCAGATATGAAATTGTGTTTTGTTACATAATATTCGATACTATTTTAACAATACTTCATCTGCCATTCATAAATAATAATAGATTTTCCATGTATATGGTTTATATAAATGTAGCAAGTTTTATACTATAAAATATTTATTTTGTAACTGGGTAGATAGATAAATAAGCATTGAGTTAATTTATTTAATTTATTATTGTCCCAGGCGAATTAATAGTAATGCTTCACGTTAATATTTCTTAAGAAAATTTAATTTACTTTTTACACTACGTTATATTGGTTTTCCTCAATATTATCGTATTTTTTATAATTTTTCGTAATTATAATTATAAATTTAATCTTGTTATGTAAACCTGAATACAAAATATATGTTGATATAAATTTATATATATAATGTCAGCAGATGAACTATATACATGATATATACTAAAATGAGATTTGAAGCGTATTTCGCATATCAGTTCAATTTGATAAACCAATCCCATTTTTACATCGGACAATTCAATAGAGATAAACGATGAATCGCAATCACAACATTTCACTTTTAATAACAAACTTGTCAATGCTGAGACGTTCAGGAAAATGTACTCATCCATCAATAGATTGAGACTTTTTCATTCATTGTGAATTTTCTGCTTGGAATTTTTTATCTCAGATTAAACTTAGACAGCCTTTCATTTCCTATATATTCCCCCTTAGGATTCAATTGCTATACCTTTCATTGAATATTTTATGATATTTTAGTTCATTTTGTTCTTATCTTTATATTTAAATTAGTATTTTGGATTTCCTTTCATATACGAAATTACTTATATTGTGAGGAAATTTAAATTTTCTATGAATATAGAAATTATACAATATTTAAATGTTTTAAAAAAATTAATTATATTTTGTTTATTGAAGTTACGTGAAAATACGTATATACGTATATATATTATATGTTAGTTACATTTTATACATAGAGAATATAGTAATATATTCAGTATTAATAGTAATAATTTCAGTAATAGTTTTCTTAATATTACTATCGATATATAACGATTGTTGACGGCGCGTTGTTCTGCAAACAATTATTATAATTTTTCACTTTATTTGTCAGTTTAATTTTGTACAATCTAAATTACTGTAATTATCAACTGAATAGATTAATTATAACTAAATAATTTTACATATACAGAAATGAAATTTAATCAGCATTAACATATATTCAACATTAATTTCATCTTAAAAATAAATGTATGAAAATATCATCTATTTTCAAAAAATAGTAATCTTCTTGTTTTATGATATTAAATTCATTTTCAGCTATCATTAGCTTTAGCAACTCACAAAAATAGCAATTCCTCTTTATAGTGTTTTAACACTCTTTTTCACAAATCAGTAAAGACGCATTTGGATTAATATATGGAACATATATTTTCAACATATCATTCATATGTAACTCATTTATTAGTAATATATTAATCAAATTACTATGAATATGGAGCAGGGTGGACCTTTAATATTAAATTATATGATATTATTAATTATAAGAATATATTATTATTATACTACTATAATAATAATATTAGATAATATATTTGGCAACTTATTATATACCTAATTCGATTAGATTATAAAATTAATATTTTAAAATATTTGTTATAAATAATTATATAATAATGTATTTAACTGAATACTAAAAATTGCAACCCATTTGTTGCTAATTATTATTTATTTGAAACGTGGAATTATTTCAAATAAACGTAAGCATTCAGTAAATAGGTTGAATAAATAGACACTTATACTCGGTTACTTAATTTAATTTAGCCGCAGTGTATCAGAAAATTACGATTTATTTCTAATGTTTGTATAGAATTTTAAAGATTTAAACAGCTGTGAATATTATAAAAAGGTATTTAATATAATTTATTATAATAAGTATTAACAAATATATTTTTTTACAATATTCAATGAACTGCGCAATTCTTTTACTTTATTCATGTATATACATATATATAATATATATCCATGAGAAGATTAAAATATTCAAACATTATTGTGGAAATAGAATTTAATATTCGAGACTAACCTGTCAATTGAAATTCGATATAAAAAACTGTACAAAGAATGCAATAATTTGATATGAACGGTCAGTTTCAACGTAATTTTTAAAAAATATGGTTATTAACTAAAAGTAGAAGTTATGTATTTATTATTTAGTAGATGCAATCTTTAAATAACTCTGCAGAAAATACAGAAGAACCATATTTATACGAAGAAAGAAGTTATAATTATAATCAAAACTTTGTTTAGTAAAAATTAATATTAATAATAAACTATATTATGTGATTATATGCATGTAAGCAATATTACGGAATACATAAATTCAACTGTAATAATAACGATGAAGATGCATAACTGAAAAATATTTTGATTATACTTTAAGATGTTAATTCCTTAAATTATAATCTATGCTGCTACATAATTCAAATTAAATGTCAGATTAAATAACTTATAATGCATGTAACAAGGGTATAATTTTTATTGATGTTCATTTTGGGTTTGTAGGTGAAATTAACATTTTTAAAATTAAATATTTTCTAATAATTAAAATTAAATAGAAACATTATGTTATTTTAAAGTATTATTATATCAATTATTATAAATATAGATTCGAAAAATTTCACGTGTAAAAGATTTTTTATAATATAAATATATTTATTTTAGTTAATATAATTAAATTAAATTTTTATTAGTATTAATTAACATTTCTCTAATTAAATTGAATTAAAATTTAATTAATCTATACCGAATTTTGTTGTACTAATAAATGGATATTAATTTTGAAAATTAATACATCTTATGCTTAGTTACTATTTTAAACATAAATATTGCATTTATTTATATCTGAAACTATATATGCATAATATTAAAATTTATATTAATATTTAATAGGGCTTATTTGTAAATGATAAATCTATATATAGATTATCAATATAAACTATATAAATTTATTATATACTATATAGTATTCTAACTCTTTAATTTATTCTATGATAAATTAAAGTTCATATGAAAACATATTTGTATATATTGAAAGTAAATTTAACTTTCTTAATAATTTTTTAAATCAAATTTGTACCCGTATAATTTGAAAATTTTAGAAACACAAAAAATGTAATTATAGAGTATATTAAATATTAAAATCAAAAAGGATTTCCGAGATGTATAAATTTTACATTTTATAATTTAAAAGCATTATGATGCAAAAAGTGACAAATATATAATGGTAAATATTCTTCATACTACTACATAACAATAATAATTTATTTTCCGAGCACTGATTTCATTTTAATTGCCTCGATATTAAATATTCAAATTATATATACATTATTCAAAAGTAACTTTGCTATTAGCTAATGCAATATAAGATTATTTTATAAATCGTATATTAAATATTTTATAAAATGTTCTATTTTATTTGTTTTTAATAAATTAGAATATGTAATTGGTCTGCATATGAATGATATATATATATAATTCATAATATAATTCATTCATCATAAATTTAATTTGACAAACTTTATATATGAATATAATAATAATACAAAATAATATTTTAATTTTCGTAACATTGTAGTTGTCTATAGTTAACATATATAAATTTATAAGTAAAGTTATTAATGAAAATTCCTTGTCTTTATTCACAGTATCTACTCTTTTAACGTAAAAATTAACGGAGGTCAGCGATTTTTTGAGCGCCTAGATACGGGTGTTCAAAATTATTTTGGCTGAGCAAATATGGCGGAGCACATCAGGCGGCCTTTGGCCATCCTTACAAAGGGATACGGGGGACTCCGCCCAACCCCCCCTCATGTAAAAATCCAGCCAAATCCAAAATGTGAGGTCCTACGGGGCGTCAGCACCATATTTTACTGGTTTGTCCTCGAAACTGCCACCCGCACAAATAATAATATATTGTTTAAATAGTAATCAAAATAGCCTCCTGTCCTCGAAATTACCGTTAGATAAATTTATATAAATATATTTTCATCAACCTACTGTAGATTCTAGATCTTAACATTTTGCATGGGGAAAATATCAATGCTAAATCAACATTGTATACTCAATGTTATTTTCCAAATGTTAATTTCAATTAGATACAATGTAAAAATTAAATTGAATCAATATTAATTCAACATTTCTAACCTAAAAATATAAGAATTTGAGTCAATGCTGATTTAGCATTGATATTTTTCCCCGTGTAGCAACCTAAAATTGATTTTACAATTCCGAACGAAAAAATATTATATACAGATGGTTATTTTTAGGGTCGCGCTCGCAAACTACTGATGTACTCGGGCCTTCAGGACCTCAAGTAAGATGTTTGGCCAGAATTTTTATGGGAAATAATGTTGAAAGTACGTGGGTAACAAAATCTTGCCGCATAGTAGGGCCCTCAAAAGTAGTAAGACCCTGAAATTACGTCAATATGTCTTCCGCCACATTTGAAGACAAATCCTATTTGGGCGTCTAGTTATGAGTATGCAAAATTGTTCTTTTACAACAATTACTAGGGAGCTCTAGTAACGCATTTTATAGAACTGTCTTCAAAATTTAGCCCAAAAAAATGTAATAATCTTGACATAGTATCATGTATATGGGTAAATAAATAAAGGTAAAAAATAAACTGCAATGGCAATAATTTATCATTATAATAATCATATATAAAATAAAAATATTTAATCAGAATATATTGAAATAATTGAATATTTAATTAAAAAATACGAATTGTAATCGTAAATGAGCATAAAATAATTATCAGCTCCAAATAATGTTCAATTAAATTACAATTCTGTTGGCGTGTTGTTTAATATATTTAATAATATATATTATAGAAATACATATTTATACATTGTTAGGAATCATTAATGCATGAATTTAATTTTGAAATCTATTCTGTACATGTTTTTCATACGTAAAATTCACAATGAAACTTCATGAAAATAAACAAAATTATTGTGTTCAGTTAATAAATGAATAGAAAATTGAATCATTTATTTATGACATCTACCTGCAAGAACTGACTTACAGAACATTACGTGATATATAACGTATTTCAGTTGTCATAATAACTTTTTGTGAAATTTTACGAAAAGAAATGTAAAATTCCATGCGTTATAATGAAAACATGGGTTCATCGCAAATTAACACTTTTAATAAGACTATATGTACCTTGCATATGAAGATATTATATACATATACATTAATTATTTAGGACATTCAAAGTAGTGGATTTATGTTGAATATATTTAAGAATTCAACATTTAGTTTGTATGAATTCACTGTATTTATTATATTAAATGCACATTTCATTTTAAAATTCTATTTCAAATTGTACAATGTTATACATTGAGTAAACTGAATTGTACAAATGAATGGTAAGGAATCGTGGATGCCGATCCCGAGGCGAAATTTTAGTCCTACATTACCCCTACAGAACCTTCATTGGCACTCTTTAACGTATGTAACTGTTTAAACTGGAATATTAGGGCCTTTTTAATACCCATAAGATCTACTTAAGACCTACATGGTTCGAGAACGTTTCCCAAATAGCCCCTACATAACTGTTCCTATTAGGAAAACGGGAAATTTCGGCCGTTTTTAGATAAATAGGTGGTATTTTTATATAATTTCGATAACTTATAGGTGACGAGTAGGGGTTAAATTACGCCTCGGGATTGGCTAAGACAAGTAAATCTAGTAATCCGATTGATTAAAATAGGTTACTGTATTAAGTAGTCAAGGTTTATTATCAATACCATATAGTTTCAGTTACAATTTGGGTTGTTTCTGCTACAATATGATTTTCTCAGTGTACTTTCTACTAAAATGTTTTTGTATTACTATTAAACAAAATAATTCAAATTTTGTTTACATTTTATTTAATGTAAAAAAGGCAATTGCTGGCCCATTTGTTCGCCTACCGTCTGCCAACCATTGGCACTTAGTAGAAATGAAATACCTCTAACACGTTAATAGCGGTACCGACGTTGGTGTAATTACCATAATTATAACGCGGAGACAAGAGTGAAAGTCAACCGATTATAACTTGGCCCATGCATCATATGCACTTGGCATCCCGATGCAAAATTTAATATTTTTAATACCGCAAACAATTTGTTAGTACATCGCTTGCTATGAACCGTCAGTGCTTAGTCAATAGAGTGCATGTATCATTTATCATAATAAAGAATCTCTATTTTTCTTTACAATTCGTAATAAATACAACCTTAATGCTGCTGAAATAATGGAAATCTAATACATATATACATATATATATATTTATTAAACAATGGTCACCTATTCAAATTATGGTCATCTTCAACAGTTCTTAACTCTCCTTGATAGTACATTGTGTTGTATTTTGCTATCGTGGTTCCTATATATTTTTATGCGCTCCAATGTTACTCATTATTAATCATTATTATGAAGCGATTACCACTGAAAGTTTTGATCAATAGTTTAACAAATGTGGTCTATCAAATACTCTGTTTGAAAATTATATATAATGTCTATTAAAAAGTAGATAAATTAACAAACACATACGTTTATTGGTACAATGTTGCTTCAATTTTATGTTTATGTTTTGGAGAACAATAAATAATATATATATATATATATAAAAGTTCTTTACAATACAAGATTTATGATCAATTTCGATAATGTATTGTTTACGAACTCGAACATTATAGGAACGCACAGAAACAAATTACACTTTATATTTATTTTGCTTTCTTCATTTGTTCAACTTACTCCAATTTTTCATAAAACAGAGTCAATTGCTTATTTTTATCTGGGTGTATATATAGACAGCGTAACAAAAGTAAATCGTTCTGCTGTTACAATAAACGCGATACGTTGCAGTGAACAAATTTAATTGTTCCGGTATATTAACAAATTAATTATAATCAATATCGAAAATTACAAGGGAAGCATCTATTTCATCTTCGATAAAATGCGCTTCATCTAATGTGCAATATTTTAATGTGCATATTTAACTAAAAATTAATATTAGTCCTATTATAATCCATAATCAATTTGCTTTAAAAGGCAGCTCCATTTAAAATCAAAGTGTTCGACACAATTTAATTATAACATAAAAAGAATTAGCTTAGTTCCCGCACGTAGAAAAAAATTAATACTAAAAAATATATTATTAATACGACAAATTTAACGAACACATGATCAATTGTTGTATTAAAAACATGCTATTATGCATTTATTATTATTATTATTATTACACAAAGCGCGCCTCAGGGTAAATCCCGTTTGGCTGATAAGTATACACGAAAATGAATAAAAGTATATAACATATAATTGACATAGCGAAATGAGTTGTTAACAATTAAATAATTTAACTTAGTTAATTAGTAATAAGAATATAAACAATTTGAATAAGCCTCAGTTATTCTGTAGTGCGAGCAAGTGCTTCATGGGTCTATCTTTAAAAATAGTACGGTTATCAAAAACTTTAATAGATTCGGGAGGCTCATTCCAAAATTTAGCAGCTATCACTGTAAATGATTTCTCATATGTAGATGATCTGAATCGTGGTATAAAATGTTCACGGTGGGTACGACGCACGAATCTGTTTACCAGCGATGCTCGCTCAGAGAAATTCTCAGTAAGGTATTTAGGTGTGCCATCACGAAGCAAAGCAAATAAAAAACACCCCAAAAAATATTCACGACGAGTAGCAATGCATTTAGGTAGAAGATTGAATATTTTTTTGAAAAACGAGAAATTTAAGAAAATTAATTTCAAAAAATTAATATTAAAAACTATTGCATTATTTTTTAACTATTACGCAAACGTTATAAATTAATGGAAACGGTTTCAAGTGCAAAAACATTTTCTTAGGCGATTAAATAAAAAAAATATACTTTATGTCAAAAATATATTTACATCATTGATCTTTTATGGTATTTTTTGTATAAAAAATTCTCATTTTCTTTTTTATTTTGTTGTAAAACTTTTTTGTTCTCTGCTCTTTTCACAAGTTTCAGCTATTGTGAATTGACCCTATAAATTAAATTAATGTATATAAAGTATATTGGACAGCAAGTTTTTAAATAGCTACCATTTTTCTTTTAAATGTATGTTTATTGTCCTATTTAAATTAAATGTCACTATTTTTTTCATATTAATTTTATTTTCTCTTTATATTGAAGATTTATATTTATTACACTTTTAGTCTTTACAAAAAAGTTAATAGTTTCACAATCTATTCAGTTATATATATTTTTATACTTTGTGAAATATTTTAATGATGGTTTAAATTAATTTAATTGAAGTAAATAAATACAAAAAAACGATTCTGTCAATGTTATTTGTAATGCAATAATCATTCAGATTTAGATTATGTAATAAACAGCAATGGCAATAATTAATTAACGCATAACAATGTTAATATGAATCAGAAACAATGGTTAGCGTGGTGCAATCAGTATCTCCAATGCACAATGAACGCTTGCTAGCGCTGCTCCTATATTATAAATATTCTCATTCCTCACTGGCATCTGTTATTTTTATAATAATTATTACATACAATATTTCCTAATTATTTTACATATAATTGTATATTTAATTAATTTATTGCTTTTATATTTGAACTTGTAACTTAACTTATTTAATGTCAACTTTTAAATTCAGTAATGTAATCAATATTTTGTGCTATCTGAGAACGCAATTGTGATAAAATGAATTATTTTTACGTAATCTACATATCAAATATATTTTTTTATTTTATAATGTTTTAATATTGATCGAAATATTGTATAACCATGCAAGTTTTCGAATTTGTGTATACGTTGTGTATTTTTATAATTCATTGTTTTTATTTCGGTTGCATTACAGTTTTATAATAGCACTTATTTGAAGTGCAATGACTTATCTTCGCAGATGCAATACTCGATCAGTTTAATGATATACATTTTTGATATATGAAGGACGCGCATAGGTTGTGTTGATGTGTAAAAAATTGCTGATTTTAGTACAAGACGTAAAACTTTATATTTGTGTACGTTGTTTTATTTTGTTGCAGGTTTTAAAATAAAATGACGTCAATAATATTTTACTATGTTTATATAACACTAATATAGTGTATTATTATATAATAATTATCGTAAAAGTATAATTTAAAACAAATTTTGTAAATTTGATTATACTCATAATTAATGTAAAAAGTTTAAACGAATGATATATTAAAATTAATTTTAATGGATTTAAATTTGTCAATTCAATAAATTTAAACTTAAAAAAATTCTTAATGTATGCCATTTTGTTTAAAAGTGTATTCTTAAAACGCGTTATTTTCAAAAAAATAATTTAGAACTATAAAAGTAAATCGTTTATGTAAATACAAATTTGTGGTATTCAATCTACGTTTACTTTTACGATTAATAATATTAACAATTTAATATACAATTCACTATTGAGTCGTCATATAAGCACAAGTTTCACTGGAAATTTGCAAAATGTCTCACAGTATTATAAAAGTTTTTGATTAAAATATTTTTCAATAAGAAAAGCTTCATATTCCTCATATTCGATGGTTCATTTCAAAATTACATCTCTAGAAGTAATATCCGAAAATATGTCGCAAAACCATTTGCTGCAGAAATAAATCCGTATAGTGTATCAGTTCGAAATGATTTCGCTTCATATATGGCATTTGTTGATATTGTTTGAGGGTTGCTTCCAACCGCAAATGTTTGTGATGAGCAT
The DNA here is from genome assembly GCA_022817085.1 of Psilanteris sp. ZL-2020. Taxonomy (NCBI): domain Eukaryota; kingdom Metazoa; phylum Arthropoda; class Insecta; order Hymenoptera; family Scelionidae; genus Psilanteris; species Psilanteris sp. ZL-2020. The sequence continues at coordinate 12,076 of JABFQC010002457.1, forward strand.
GTGAAAAAACTCGTTTACAGGATATTACTTTTTGTTTTTTATTCGTATAACGTAGTTTATGAATACATCTTTTTTTATTAAAAAAATGATTTTAAATCATTTTATTATTTTTAATAAAGCTGTTATTATTTCAATTAATAGTCTGATAAATAGGTTTGAAAGAAATTTAGATATAAAATTACTTTTTGTTTATTAACAAAATAATATGTACATAACTCATTGTATCAATTTAACATTGATTATTTATTGAAACAAACTTTATTAGCTCTTTCTTAAATATTAAGTTTATAACATATTTTTGGTGAATCATAAAATGGGCTTCTCTAAAATTTATATTAACTTTATTATATATATATAATTATACATTTACAAATTCCATTTTACATCTAAATTATACTAATTGAATATAATGTATACTAATAAACGAAAATTTGTATGATTTCATTAAAAAGTTTCAGATTCAAATAGGCGTGTTGAAAATTATGCTGACAGTTTTATAATATAATATAAATTATTTATTACATACGTAAAATAATTTTACATTTTAGAGTTATAGTAATATAGTCATTAATTATGAATTTAATTTCATATTAGGGCAAATTATGTTACAAGCGTAAATATTTTATTTATAATTATATATTCTTGTATATATCAGATGTTAATAAAAACCCTTACGTATAATGTTAACAGGGACACTTAATCCAGTTTATGTCTACGTTAACTTGAGTATATTTAACATTTTATAAATTTTTAAATACATATTAAATTTCATTTACGACAACATTATTCTCCTCTTTTTATTTCTAATAGCTTTTTTTATTAAGATTAGAATCTGTAAATATCCAATGATACATGTAATTTCAGGATATTTGCAGGAAATCCCCCAATACGAGAATTTCCGTATTTGTCTCTGTTTAACATGTATCGTCGTTATAGATGATGGAATAAGCTAGAGATTTACATATTGGTTATTACTACCAGACATTGTAAAGCAATATATATATATGTTTATATCTAATGGTTACTTTGGGGACCAACCGCCATTTTATTTATTATTTATGCAATGTTATTATTTTGGTCCATGGTAGTTTTGAGGACCGACCCCAAAACGATATATATATAAAGGTGCTTTTAGGGACACTCCCGCAAAATATAATGCTGAGGCTCCTAATAGAACCTCCCCATCCTCCGTGAGCATGGTAGAAGGCCTCCTAATGCGCTCTGTTACATTATTTACTTTTTTTCCCCATTAAACGAAAATAACTTTCTAAAATTGTTTAATTAGGTGCAAGTTAACTTCACGATAATCTTCCAAATGGATTTTTAAATATATAATTTAAAATGTTAAAATACAGTAAAAATTGATTTCGAATATTCTTGTGCATTATGTATTAAGTATTTACATGTAAAAGGTAAAATCAATGGTGGTAAAATTGAAAATATATTTTTCGAACATTTTATCTGTTATGACATAAGAAAGTATTTTTAAAAAAAAATTGCGTTGTATCATTTTACTGTTCTATTTTGCCAATTTAAATTCGCTTCTAAAAAGCGTTTGAACAATAATTTTAAAGTTTTATAAATAATATCTACTCACGTGTTTTTGACGCGCGAAAAAAGTGTGGATGGAATACAGCAAAGTCTACTAAACCACTAAATTCGGTTAACTTCGGCATGTTGCATTATGCAGAAAACGTTTCTGAAAGCAGAAATTATATTCAAAAGAGTTTATCTATAGTTTCTACAAAAATTTAAAACATATAAATTAATAAAAATATGTATAGTAATATTAGTTAAACTTTAAAATAAATGAACAACAATAAGATTGAAGTGTAGCTTTCATATATACATATTTTGAATATATAATGTATTTTAAATTGTTAAAATTGATTAATTTTAAAAAATTAATTTTATCCAAAGTATTCACGAATATGTTTATATTATCTCAAAATTACATTTTTTATTTTATAAATGAACATCTTATATTTAATTTTTTTATCTGCGAATTTATTATATTAAGTTCATAAATTTGTCAGCACTGTAACTGTTATACGATTACGTCACTGTCGTAATCGGCTAATAGTAATGACCAGATTGTAACCAATCATCCTAAAACCGTGTACATGCTTACATAATGAATAGTCTATTAATGTATATATGCTTATTGTATACAGTGGTCGGGTTTTACATTTTAGCTGCCAATCTCGGTTTCACATATGAACATTTATCGTAAGAAAAACGGTTGTTAAATTTTTCATTCATTATAATCTTTTAATTTTTTTCTTTTAACAAATTTAAATTAATACAAAATTGAAACAATACATTACCAGTACACAAAATAAATATTTAAATTGCATTTATATGGGAATAATGTATATACGAAGATCAAATTTTGAACCCAATTTAAACCTAAAATTTATTGAAATAAAATGAATAAAAATCAAATCTAGATATACATTCGTGCATTATCATGTACAAAGTGAGTTTATATTATATAGTGAGCTTCGCTTATATAAAAAATGCTTTCATAAAAAGGCAAATAAAGCATTCCATATAGATTTTGTTTAAATTGAAATCAAAATGTATTTACATAACACCGTACAGCACAACTAATTACAAAAAGTAAACTAATCAAATATTAATTACAATAATATTATTATAGAAGTAAACAGCTATTAAAATATTCTTGTATGTTTAATTTTTAATAAAATTTTATTTATAAGGTACATTTATTTTAATATATAAACGAAGGTGCTATTTGATAATCAAAATTTAATCCTCTACTTTTATAATTAAATAACTTACATATAACAGAATTATAAATTACGAGTAAATTTATACGTTATTAACATAATTTAGACGTCATAATTACTATTAGGAATGACGACCATTACACGTAGAAAATATCTATGTGTGATGTATGTTGTCAAAAAATGAAATTTAACATACATTGCTATACCTATTAACAGTATGAAAATACCCTAAATATTGATTTTAAAGTCATTTATAGTGAAAAACGGCAATAATGAAATTTTCTATTTTTTCATCAAATAGACGTTTTAGTGTGCCATTTGTAAGTAAATCATTTATATGGTATACAAATTCGTGTTTTGACATGACAATGCATCCAGTAAATTCGTATGGTATCATCAATTGTTTTTTCCCCTTATAATATAATTGGCAAACTTCCGTAGCTGTATACTTATTTCAAATTTCCTGACAATTCTACAACATTCTAACAAAAGACGGTAATAAATTTAACAGAATGAAGTTCGTTTCTGTCCCACATTTGATTCATCCCATAAGACCGTGGGAGAAGACGACAGAATTTAAATATATATATATATATGGTGCCCAGCGACGATGAAAATGTCGCATCATATACTTTGAGTCGTTAAGATATTATCACACCCCTTACTACTTGATTGATATATATATACATTTATAAATGTAGATAATTCTTTTATATTAGGTATTTGATACTGAGAAAATAATGTCATTTTATCATGCATAAAAATAATATAATATATTCATTGTGTTATTCCTTTAAATTTCTTTTTCATATATATTATAACCAAATAATTAATACATTATTTTGTTCTCTATGCATTTAGCAATAAAAATGCAATAATAAATGATGTTACAATGTCTGTATTTAAAATATCTATTACAAAAGAATTAACTTCTATCATAAATTAGAATGAGCATATTCTGAAAGTAATGCCGTTATTACGAACATAAAATTTCAACCCCCGGTTTATTACTCAGTAAAATGTCCACTTTTTTATCACATTTAAATTAAAATTTTCCGTTTTTTATAAACGAACTGTTTTTTTTTTTTTTTTTTTTTTTTTTTTTGAAAAATTTTTTTGAAAAAAAATAAAAAAAATATATTTTTTTTTTATAAATAAAAAAACAAGTTTTTTTAAAAAAATTAATTTTTTAAAATTATTATAAAATAAACATGTTCATTTTTTTATAAAGGTTGTTTTTTGTTTCTTTTAACAATCTCATCACCCACAG
>JABFQC010002458.1:0-16097 GCA_022817085.1 Psilanteris sp. ZL-2020
GTATAAGAATATTTTAGTCTTATAGTTTTAGATTAATTCCTCTTGTCGATATATTTAATGTAAATCATCTGAACTTTAAACGATTCCTTTTTTTTTTTAACGGAAATTTTTAGGGTGTTACTTTTAAATTATTCTTATTATCGTTTTTAATCATCTTATGATATCTCCATTATAAACAAGATTTACATAACAATCTTTTTTATTATAAACAAGTCGAGACGTTTGAAACAAGATAATTATTACTATGATATTTGTTCTTATAAGCGTACCGAGGAAAATAGTAACGTCTAAAATGAGATCATCATTTGATATTAAAATCAACAATAAAGTCACCCATAACTAAAGCAAAATAAAGTGTATCGAAATACGTTGTTTTCATAAAATTAATTAATTTTTTTGTTAAGAATTAATTATAATTATTATAAATTAATTATTGTCGAAGCTTGAAAAATTCATTCCAGGTTCTTGGTACGTTTCAGTATTCGAATTTGAATGAATCTTAAGAGTGTTTAATCGACGCATTAAACAATATCAGTTTTGTAACCGTTGAATAATTACTACTCGTTTAAATTGATTTTCCCGTTGTAAATTATTGTTACGTATTTAAATTTATTTCATTGAAACTGAACGATTAAGAATTCAATATCATGCACATAATTTTTCGTTAATCTTTTTTAATTCACATATATAAAAGCAGCCATTTCTGCAACCAGTTCTTCGGCCGTTCGCGGTCATGGCAATATTTTTGGATCGCGTTCGTTTTGCGTTTCGATCGCTCATCGATAACAATAACAAGATTTGCGCGAGTGAAACGATAAGCCATGGTCTTATAAGTGATAATCTCACGATCGGCGTTGACCGAACAGGTTTAGGATTAGATTCGTCAAGAGTGACCCGCTGGACTCGAACCGATATGCCGGTCAATGTCAACCTATCAGTAATTAGACGCCGAGCGAGTTTTTTTTTTCAGACAAATAACGACCTACGCCTGGCCGAAATTCCTCATCGCGTGACTTTATTATCGAATCGATTGACAACACGTTATTTAAGGCGTCGGGACCTATTTTAGGTGGTTCGAAGGCTCCGCGATATTAATCTTTCGCGAATGCCGATTGTCTTTGAGAAATCAACTGGAATAGCGTTTGCGCAATTGCTCATTAATAGGTTAATCACCAAGAATCGGCGCTGCAGCGGTCTCGGTGCACGAGCATTGCGGGTCCGGCGGCTGGCGGGTGGGGGGGGGGGGGGGGGGGGGGGTTTGGAATGAAGTGGCTTTTCAGCCCACTTTTTCGTGCGACCAGTCTGTTTTAACATTGAAAAAAAAGCTTATTTGGTATTCAAGGATTTCTTCATTCATGCTCGATCGGGACGTTCAATATTCAACACTTATCGTTTCAGGCGTACCCCATATTTGGCACCAATTGACACGTTCCCGAAGGTAACGTTTTTTCCACGGAGCCGCTGACGGATTCCACCGCCAGGCATCTTAATTATATTTGATATATCCACGAAAGAGTAACGGCGCGGAGTACCCGCTTGCCTATAACAGTACCACCTGATTATTATTATTATTATTATATATAATTTATAGTTTCATTATTTGGATGAATTTATGTATGAGGCAGAAGCAAAACGATCGCGGCTCAGACTCGTAGCAGCTCGGACAATAGTCGATCGAGCTGAATGCTAGACTCAATTGATTCGCGCGCAAACGGGTCGGACTTTGACATTGTTTGTCGTTAAGTATTAACGTTGCATTCAGCGAGGCAATCTGTATATTAATCAATGCGCAAGCTCGGTAATCAAGGTAATTAGTCAGGAAGTCTGTTTATCACGACGTAATAAATTAAAAGGTTACAAAGGTTCGTTGGCACCGCGCTACTAAGATTCGCTTCTATTAAAATAATCCGCGACGCGGTGTCTCGTGCGCCGAGGTATACGAAGATAACGCGGCCCGCGTTCGGTCGACACTCGTTCTGCCTCCGATTACGCGAGCGGCACGAACTCGTCGGCGAAAGCCGGTCGATTAACGATCGCAAAACGCAATTCGCGCCGCGTCAAAGCGGCGAGCCGTACGTTCCCCCGAACGCGGAAGAAGCGGCGCGGACTATTTATACGCGGCGCCGTTCGACAAAGCCCATCCGCGCGACGGCCGCGGGCAATTCGGCTTGACGCGCCGTTGATCGGGTCGGTTGAAAAGCGCGCGACAAATTCCGTCTGGCGTTCGGTGCGTCGTCCCCTTGTTTCGACGGAAGCAACGGCTCGTGAAACGCCGCGCCGCTTGCGAAACGCGAAGCGCTGCTCCGAGCAGATGTGCCGAGACGCCGGCCGAAAATCCCGAGCCGTGAACCGGCGGTTCCGCGCCGTCGGCTCGCACGCGGCTCGGTTTTTCTGTTCGGCCGCGGTTTGGTTCCCGTCGATTAATTGAAACGCGAGGACTGGCTGCCGCCGTGGATTCCTCGAACGGGAAAACGGCACACGCCGTGGACGGCGATTCGTGCGACGCGCGGCTATGCGCCGTGACAAACGATTCCACGTTTTCTCATTACAATAAACGCGCTTTGCGTACGCGAGACGCGCGCCGTCGATGCCGCGTGTTATTCATTACCGCGCGATGCTTATCAACGGCCGCGCTCATTCACAACCGCTGCACGCGGAAATACGAATTACTGTTAAGCGCGAGTTTATGAATGGCGGCCTGGCTTATCGCGCAACGCGATTTCATTCGCTTAGCTTCGGCCGGATCCCGTTCCGCTTCTTGGACCCGCTCTTTCGGACCGATCGCGGATGCCGAAGTTTATCGCGCTCGATTCGGTCGTTCAATGAGCCCGCGGATCGCCGACACCTCGCGCGCAGCCTGCCGCTCGTCCGGCGCGGACGCGGCCGTCTGCTTTTCTAATTTTGACTTCCGAGTCCATCCAAAATCCCATTTCGACAAAGTATATTTGTCTTCGCAATGACTCACGTTCGTGCAAGCGAGTAGGAGAAACGCCGTCAAAGCGCGTCGCTCCCGCTTCGAGCGCACTTTTCGTGTAAATATTTTGTTTTTTTTTTTTCGCCACTCAGACCCGGTGTTTGCACTCGTAATCATTTTCGCGTAAACGGGCCATTACGAACGCGTTATATTCCGCGTTAGAGAATTCATTCGTCGCTGAAACTTATTATTATGATATGTATATATACTAAGAAAATGTCATTGCGCCATTTGGTTAGTAAACAGCGTGATTTCTGATTGGACGAGACAATTAGATTTAAAGATCGCAATGTAATTTCCTGTTTTTCCGAAAATAACGTTACGATATTTATATATAGTAAACGTTATTCAGTGCCACGCAATAATTTCAGTTTTGTCAGTGCATTTATTAAAAACGTTCACCCTTAATTGAAATCAAATAACCTAAATCGACGCCTGCCTCGTCATCGCCGTCGACGCGTTCGGAAACGCTCGATTCGTCGCGCCCGATTATTATCGACCGACTCGCGATAACAAAATCGATACCAACAACCGATTTTGAATGCTGTCGGCTAGAGCCGGTCGCCGCGTTGCGTCCAATTTGGCTTCGCGGACGACAACTCGCCGAGCGCTCCTCCTTTTTAGCGTTCATTTGCGTTGCCTCGGACGTTAACCTCGCAATTAATGACCGGCCGCACTTCGCGAAGAAGCTCGTTAAGCGATCATTGCGTTCAGAGCTCGGGACGGGATTAAGATCGCTCGCAACTTCCTGCAATAACGCATCGATCGCGATTGGCCGCCTCGCGTTCCTTCGCGTTCTCGGCGACGATTTGAGCGACGCGTCGCGCTTTGAAACCGCGCGGCGGCACGCAATCCACCGAACTCGCGCGCGGAGCCTTATCTTTCGATCGGCAAGGCGTGTATCGGCGTCACCGCTGCCAGTTTCTTATTTCTCGCTGCTTTCGAGGCCAAACATTCCTCGCGTCCCGCGTATACGCATCACCCGTGATACGACGGCTTATGTATACATTATTTGCATCGCCTCGCTCATTGTTTTCAAAGTCGAACGATAATACGCGGATGTAAGTCTATGGTTATGAATGTTGAAAATCTTTCATTTTACAATTTCTCGTCGTTATTTCTAGCGTACGCGAAACGAGGATTTTAGAATCGCACGCTCTTCACCGGGGTTTCAATTTTTTTTCCCCTTCGTTTTCTCTCTTTGCCTTTACCGATCGATTGTGACGGTGAATAAGGTATACGATCGCTAAACAAATCCGATAATTAGAATTCAATATCGAGAAGCAATTAAGTGGGCTCGAAACTGCAACTTCGTGACGAGTCGACGAGCAACGCACGTAAGACGAGCGCAACACCGTGTATACCAGCCGCAGAATTTGATTTTGCGACGAGATGTTCGTGGAATTTGCAAACTAATCGATTGTTCGAGGCACGTTTGCGATGAGAACGCTAGGCGTGCAACAGGCAACGCGGTCAACGATGCATGCAGGACGATCCACATACGAAACAGTGCGAGTTTCTCGAGCAATTGCCTCTTGTTTCCATATCCCGCGCTCTCCTCCATTCACTCTTCGCGCATCTCGCGCTTTGCTATTCATAGCTGTCAATTTTTCACCTTCATCGTCGCTCCGGCTGTTTCGCTTGGAAAATCGGTTTTGGCCTCGCGCGTATTCTTGATGGAAAGATAAATAGGCGTGATTTATGTTAACGCGCGTCTGGGCCTTATCGAAATTTTCTATCTCGGTTGATCATCGAATCTATTAAATTTTGATACGCGTCCGACGTTGTGATAAATGCGCGCGTTGTCTTGTGGGAACTGACGATTAATTTGTTGCATTAATTATGCGAAAGTAATTTTCAATTAAACAAAATTTAATCGCATTTGTCTACCGTGTCATTTACTATGAATTTAAATTTATATATGTATACACGGAGAAAAAAAAGAATTAAAAATTACTCATAAACTAACAAATGTGTGACAGTGGTTGGCTATTTTGAAATAATACATATAAAATTAGTAAAAATTACGCGTATTTTTGTGAAAATTTCTTATATTTTATGTATTATTTCAATATTGAACATCACTGTCACATATTTGCTATTTTGATAAGTAATGTTTAATACTTTTTTCTCCGTGTATATATATAAAATATATATATTCAATATATATTTTACTTGAATCGCGGCTCTCGCAAAGACTTCGGAAATCCGATATGACACGAATAAATACCGATTCAAATGATTGTCAAACGCAAAACAAAATGGGTCGACGCGTACGGTTTTACGACGTCTAAGCGCAGATGCGTAAACCGTGCACTAAACTCTCGGCTTCGTCGTGCTTGCGACACTTAACAGTCTCGTTGCAATTAACTGCACATTTGCATCGGCCGAATGGCACGCTGCGCGGCGCGGCAGTTGCTTTTCAGATTAAAAGCATTCTAACTTTAGCCGATGCTATACCTTCTAATGTTCGCCAGTAAAAAATGACGCTCGCTTCGAGAGTATCGGGCGGCATCTGGGTCAGTTCGGGATCGGGTTGATTAATTTGCGGAATTTAAGGCGCTCGACTATTTTCGCCGCGCGAATTTGCGCCGGTATTCCGACAAAGCTCGAAGAATGACAACTTTCGATGCTCGGCTCGTTTGATTGCCGCTTTAATATTCGCGTCGTTCTTCGACCCACGCTAGACGCTCCCACACTGATATATCTATAACTATATACATTACATCCTGTGGTGTTGCATGTGTGCACGCGCAAAAGGTGTGGTATGCGATTTCATTGTTAATTAATATCGATCTTGGAGTCGATTACGAAATTCATTTATCGATTCTCGTGTTAAATCTAAATATAATATTATATTTTTGCTTTATAATTATTTCCTCTGGTTTTGCGTTGGACGTTTACATTTCAGACATGTGTGTTTGTGTGTGTGTGTGTATATATATATATATATATATATATATATAGGATTCAATATTTCACCTTTATTTTCGGACGTATAGTAATGCATGCCTGTTATGATTCAGTTGGTCTATACAGAGCTCAACTTCGTAAACGTAAGATTAGCTTTTCTATTGGATTAAAAGAACAAAACAAAATTGATTGCAAGTAATTAATGTTCTACGATCAACGCACGATCAATTCAATTATTCATGGAGAAAACGTTTTATCAAAAAATACTACATTTACTACTACTCGTAGGATGAGGCTTTTAAAAATGAAAATAATACTCTTTAATTATATGTATAATAGAAAAATATATTTGGTTCATTATACACGTTTATAATTCCGCTTTGAATTATTAAACAGTTTCGCTTAAAAAATATTTGTGAATTATTGATGTAGGCGTTCGTTTATTCATCACCGATTCAGCAATAATCGCTACGAAATGCCTCTGATTAACGTTTTTAGCGTTTTTGTTCGCAACTGGCATCGACGATAATTGTCGTCCCAGTCGTTAACAGCTTCCTAGTTTGTTCTTTTTCTTACACTCAACATCGACCGAGCAACCTACCGACCTACTCGCGAGAGCCCGGATCGCCACTGAAACTTGATTCGCATATACTTTTATGCTTAGAAAGTGCAATTCGTGCGAGAAAACGCGCTTGTGGACGTCTAACATTACAAAATACATTAAATTGTAACCGCCGTGATTTTCTTCGGTTTTTCATGAATGAAATGCGTTCTTTTCAACGCTGTATACTTAGATTCAATCAACTTCAATAATAATCTTGAAAATAAGAAGTCACATAATTAACTGAATATGTCATTAGTTCGTTTTATAAGTGTTAAGTAATTACATTATCCCGTTTCACACTTCGTTTCAGCTTTACGCGTAATTTCGATTCAATATCGGATTTCATTGCAGTCAAATAAAATTTACATTTCATTTCATTTATTATTTTATTTTGTTTTTATTTATTATTTTTATTATTATATTATTATTATTTATTATTATTTATTTATTATTTATTATTTATTATTTTGTTTCTTACTTTTTTGTCAGGCGTTTGATAAAAACCGAATAATAAAATATACGCGACGGTTGTTATAGTCACTATATGACAATATCTCGTGCCTTAAAATGTTATAAAAAGATTTTTTTTTTTATTACATTCAACGTTCTTCTTTTCTCAGCATCAATGCTATTAACTCAAACGTGGCATTATTGTCTACATTATGAGTGGGTCGCGCGTCCGTGGCCGGGATACCTCGTAGAATGCGTTTTATAAGGAGCGAATGTAATTATATATGGGCACCTTCGAATTTTTAAGAACCACTTTTGCATTTACAAATTCATCGGTTCCGATAAACAAACGATATTGTCTTTCCCGTAGATAGAATGTCATTGCTAGTTTAGTAATTGGAGCTCGACTTATTTAACGCGCACAATGGACGTATAGCAACAGCAATTGTAACAGAGATTAGATAAGCGTATCTATGTTTACGCGGCAACTACATAATGATCATTAAAGAAATTGTTATTGTAAAACGCTCTGAGATGTTTTACAACCGTGAATGTATATTTAGTCACAGAAAGAAGTAATTTGCCTTGCGTTTACTACAGACAGCGTACACAGTTTAACGACACATTTAATTAATTAATTAATTAATTAATTAAGCAATTCATCTGAACGCCAGTTAAATTGAGCGTCTTGGCGAAGATTACTTTAATTAGCTACTTTTGAAACGTAAACTTTACTGCTTATGACAAAAAGCATATATATTAACTGTAACGTGAATTTAATATTACAAAATTCAAAATGCCATACTTTACACGTTGCATATTTATAAATTGCATGTAAATGAGAATAATTTTCAACAAGAATTTCACCTTCTTGATGTATGAAATGTAAAAGTTGGTTGGTAACACTGGCGTAAAGAATATTTTTATGAATAATTGCACTATCGTCTAGGCACAATTGTTATAATTATTAATTGCTTTCCCGTAAAGTATGGTAATTGTCAGATTTATAATATTTTTTATCATAAATATGTTATTAATTAAATTGCGAAAAATATTGTGCGTTATCTCAAAGTATATATTTATATTTTATACAAATATACATAATTTAAACATATTATTATAATTTGAATAAATCATATATGTTACATAAAAAAAACGATATCTTAAAATATAACTATTTGTCGTCATGATCTGTTACGTGCAAAGTAGTGGCAGTAGTATATAAAGTTATGTATATAGGTATATAAATGTTGTAATTTGTTATTCGAGCATTTCGGCGTAAAAGTTAGTGTCAGTTATTAGAATTTCAAGTCGTCACGTTAATGTTCTTTAAAGCCTCACGAAAAGGCTACTGCTAAAGCTAAGATGACTGACCAGACGCAACACTTCCTCGAACGCACTTTACTCTTTCCGTTGACTGATATATAGAACTATTCGCCATTGGCTCGCGTGTTTAATACAAAAGGGAGCCGGGAGAACATTTTATGAAACATTTACGGCAAAATTAAAATTATGACATTAAATTCCAAAGCACGTTAAATTTCAAAAATAGTTCACAATAAGTTATTTATATGAAGTTAATAGGTTGTTACGGGCTGTTGATCGTACGTTTATTAAAAATTCCATATCATTTTTTTAAATGCATAAATAATATAACGGAATTGGAATACATTTTCATGTTTAGTTATAAATTATGAATTACTTATTGTTTATAATTAACGTTGAAATGAATTCCTTGCGTTATAATATATATGAATGAGTTGATTTCATAAAATATATTTATATATAATTCAGATAGTATTAGTATTATTTGAATAAACTGTATTATTTATTGCATTATTTACGCACAATCGTTGGTTAAAGTTGGTCTTTTATTTCGTTAAAAATGAATATAAACAACACATGATAACGTTACTGTACACAATATGTAATGTTTTGCGTGATAAAAAATATAACATGATCATAAAACAAATTTTTATATAGTTGTCAAAAAAGCGAATTAGTTTCGATAATATTTCTTATTGAAGGTGTTTTACTTTGTTAGATAATTTAGAAAGGTGGAAGTAATGATAGCACGGTTTTAACGTGTTCTTTAATTATTATTCATTTCGAAATGCAACATTTAAAAAGAGAATTCTCATGAAATAAGCGGTCCGTAGAATGCAAAATGGTACAACTAAAATAAATGCAATATAAAGATTGCCGTCCATTTTATAGATATAATTAATAATTAGTGTTGTTAATAACGACCAGGCGCGTTACAATATATATTACTTTCTGAATGTTATTAAAAAACGATGCTCACTTTTTTCGTAATATATTGACTTGAATCTATTTATTTGTTGTTATCAGTGTCTGAAATTGAATAGAAAAACAAAAGAATAAATATTCGTTGTTTGTAGGTTTTATAATACAAAACTCTGTCATGCACACGCTATAGTGTTGCAGAAGTACGTCTCGAGTGTTGATAAGTATTCTCCATGCCTCTTCTAGAGACACCGATACATATAATAGTCCTAAAGATAATACACGTCCGTTGATCATCGATTGGCATTACGTAAATTCGTCTCAAATTACTCAACTTGCAATTGAACATTACGCCCTTATTATACCAAACTGCTGCGATCAGTCAAAGAATATACTGTGCAAACAATTATTGAATATCTTCTAGTTTTTCTGTAATATATGTGTAATATATGTGTAATTATGATAAAACAAAGAAAGAAAAAAAGTATGTTTATAATAACTTTAAAAAGCATAAAAAAAGTAATATTGCAAAACTTTGTTTGTTTAGGCTAAGCAACGCGCCTCCGTAAAATGGCTCTTGTCGAAGGCGTACAACAATCGTGTGCCAGACAAACTTAAAGAGCCTTATTATAGAGATCACGAGGTAAGATTGTATGCTAATTAATGTGTTTAGTTAATTCGGTAGTTTACTTATGCTAAACAAGACACCTTTAACACGTTGTAACGTAGAAGGAATTTTTGGGATTGAACAGTATCATCTATGATGCTATATATGAATTGTTCAACTTTTAAAAATGGAATATATAAATTATATAGATTTATACGTGAATATATATTAATTGTAGAGTGTGTTATGAAGTGCATTAAGTGAATACATGATTCAGTATGTAATATATTGATATTTAATAATGTAATTTTTAGGATCAAGAACACTTAAAACCGAAAATTGTACATGCACTTTCTAATGCGGAATTGTACTGCCTGGCGTTGGCAAACATATACTCCGATCCTAATTATCATAACCAAAATCATTCGGGTATCCTGCAAGCTCTCGCCAGAAAAGGTGTTTATGTCGCCGAGCCTAATAGTACACCACTTACAGAAACTATACTCATACAAAATTCACCACTTAAAATGGTAAATATTATATTTCTGTATGATTTTACATATATATGTAGGCTTATAATTAAAATTGCGCATAATAAATTCTTTTAATACTTTTTGTGTTATCCATTGTATATATTATATTAAATTAATATACTTATTAATTAATAATTAATGCTTAAATTACAGTGATTATATTATTATTTAGTTAAATAAAAACATTAATATGTAAATTAATTTGACTATACCAGGTGTTATATATAGTGCAGTTTTACAAACTTGAGTATTAACGAAAAAAATATTAACTTAAATTTATTTATTAAATTTATTAAATAAAATAATAGTAATTATATTAACATTTTAAACAAATTCACGAGAGGAATTACATTACTATTAATTTAAAAATTACATTACTATCAATTTAGCTTATATTAAATGTAATTTTTTGTATTAAATAAGCAAAAAATGTTTACAAATTTGGTAAACATTTCAATTGCTAATTTAATAAAGAAAAAAGTATGTTAACATATTTATTTCATGACACAGAATTAATGTTTCCACTTTGGATTATAGTCTGCGCATATGGCTGTGATAGAGGGCCTGATGGTCCTATATGCAAAGGAGGTGGTAACGGGAGACCGTGTAGTAGCGGCAATCCAACGATTCGAGCCTCAAGCCCAGGTAGAAGTGCCTGCAGACCATGAAAAAGGTCTACTATTGTGGATCGGACATGCATCTCACGCACTCATCAGTAAGATTCAAGCAGAAGACGGTTCAGGAGACAAAACGCGGTTACCGGATTTACCGCCCACAAAGGACTTCCAGTCACTATGCGATGGTGTTGGACTCGCCGCTGTCGTTGCGTTCTACTGCCCTGGCGAACTTAATTGGATGGACATTCGTGTGTCCAAACGCTCATCCGTCGCTGATGCTTTTCACAATCTTTCATTGGTGCATGCGTTTTGCGCTCGGTGTTTGCCTTATTCCATATTTCACATGCAACCAGAAGATGTTACATATATGAGAGGGTAAATTCATATGTTGTCATCATATTAATTAAAAAATTATTTATATCATCAATATTTTAAATATTTAATTTATATAATATTTTTATAAAAAGCATTCTATATATATTGTATTTACATTATATGTTTTATATATTTCATTTAATAACTATTTAGGTCGATGAAGCAAAACCTCGTGGCATTTTTAGCAGACATGTACAATGTCTTGGAGATTCATCCTGCCAAATGCGTGCGTTACCCCGGAGAAGAACGAGCGCATCGATACTTAGATGGTAAGTGCAGTATTGGATTTTACATTTCCTGATGTTAAACTTGGCTTGAATGTAGTGCCACTTATGTATTCGTGACACACTGAGTGAACCCAATGGCGTCTCAAGTGTTTGGAGATGACAAGCACCTACTGTGATTTGGTGACGGTCTGGTGAATTGTTCTTTTAAATACTATAATATTTCAGATAAAAGTACAGAATGACCGGTGACGGGTTGATCCACGTGACCTTTTTCAGGGACTCACCGCATGATGATACTAATTATTTGTACAATAAATTACACTCTGTTTGCGTTTTCTAGGTTTTCTTTCCTTTATTTAATATATATTTATAAATATATATTTACATATACATATGTTATTTTACACATATTTATAATTTCATTCATAGATGCTCAATTCGATTGCAGACAGTTTTTAAGAAAGAATTACAATTTACAGTTTAGTGACAAATATAATTCTCCTTATTATTAAATGTAAAATTTAATAAATAATTAAATTAATAGCTATCGTATTGATTAAAAAGCAAAATACAAGTTTGCATTTGAAATGACATCAGGCTTCTTATTAATGTTAAAAATACACTATGCCACAAATGAAAAGCTGACTCTCCTTATTGTTTTGAACATTAATTATTAAGTAAAAATAATAAGATGAACAAATGAAGAAAACGTATTACTAAACATAAAAGAAAATAGGCAAAAATAAAAAAAAATAAACAACACCTGACAGGAATGTAATATTTCCATGTATTTTTATGCTGTAACCTTTTTGATGCTTGTCAACAAACAACGCTATCCTCGTCTTCTTCTTTCGTCAACTTCGGGTTGGCAATGAAGAGTGTCCGCGCAATAGTCATGGCGTAGCTCATAAACGAAGCCTGCCACAGTCCGTAACTCCAATACCTGATCTGAGAAGCAACCTCTCCGAATCCGCACCAGCCTTCAAAGGTATCCGCACGTTAAGAAACAATCAAATCAAAAGAAGAAAAGTTAAAGCTCGAATTTTGTTCGGACTTTATTGCCAAAGTCCTTCGAGAATAGACGCTTTATGGATTGTGGACATGCTCACGCAAAACCTCTATTATTTGTGTCTGTCTTTCTCATCATATTTTGTGTATCAAATTGCTTTTCTGAGACCCAGTCTTTATATCAGAACTTATTTCCCTGGAAATAATAGAACATTGAATATTGTATATACTTTAAAAGTCTTTAAATAATTTATGATTTCTATTCCCCTAGTAGAAATTTGTCTAGCATCTCGTGAGTTAGTAGAGAATTTGTATATACAATTTCTAGTAACTCGCAAGTTACTTGAAAAATTTTCTACTTGGGTCGTTATGTACTATTCATTCTGTTAAAATTATCGTTTGATACAATTGAAATGATAATAAATGTAATTATTAAAATCATTACACACAAATTATTATTCCCTAAAATTGTGAGATTGAGTATTTTCGAAAACTTATTAAATATAACTATTTAACAAAAACAAGTCTTCTGAAATTATACTGTTAATATTTTTTACTTTCTAAAAATGGAATTCATAAAAAATTCATGAATCATATTTCAATATATCCTTTATAAATGTATAAACTACATTAAAGTTACTATTATTTCTAGAATCTTCAAGGTTAATTATATAATAATCAGAAATTACATAAATGATAATTTTTAAATTAATTCACTGTATAGAAAATTAAATACATTGCATAACATAAATTTAAATTATGATAATGTACAAAGTAATGTCATTATGAAAAAGATTGATGTTAAATATGATAAATCTTATGGTATAAAGATTGTTTTGACCAATATAAACAATATACAAAATATTATTTTAATTTTGCTGGCAATAGATGTTTTAAACTAAATTAAATACATTTGATCATATTACATGAATATTAGAAAATTAATTGAATATATTTTTAACATTCTTAAAGAATAAATTAAGTAATATTAAAGAGTAAGAAGACACGATTAAATATGAACATTATATTCATTAATAAACAATTAAAGACTTTACAATCGCTTAAGTCATATCAAATATATAAATAAACTAATAAAATAAAAGTATATATATATATTAGTTTTAAGTGTTATATTTACAAACAATAATAAAAAATGATACAACCTTATTTAGTTAGCAAAAAATTTAAAAAAGAAAGTTCATATTAGGTCTATATTAAGAACACTGCTTTGTCCATAAGAAACAAACCAACAAAAAATAAACAGACCATAATCCTTAAACGCAAAACATTGTCATCGGCATCTAGTGGCTTGAGTATGGGCTTCTTTAGTTCCTTGTTTTGCATGCTTTTATGAAGTAGAATTTTTTATTAAAGCGTTATAATTCAAAACAATCGAAGGACTTTTGTACTCAAAGCTTGATTGTATTCCACGTTAGTTTTTACTTTCTTTTGCATTATTCTTTTTTTATTTGCCTCATATGTTGGTTTTATATTTTCGTTTTGCGTCATCAATCGTCATCAGTTATGTTTAGTTATCTTTGTTCCTAGTCTACGTGCGTTCATCCTTCAACATTATCTTTTTTTAGGTACGTAAATGCACATGAAAACAATAATCCCTGTATGTGGATAATTTTAATCATTTTAGTATTTAGTGACTTTTTATTTGATGAAAAAGAATATCAAAAAATCATTCTAGAGGACGACCTTTTTTTCATCAGTGGTTTTTGATTCTATTCAGAATAACTAGTAACGACGCTTGCTTAACCAATTTACTCGTGTGTGTTTTTGTTTAGTAGTGAAGTAGAATACTCAAAATAATCATTGCTGCAAAATTTGTTCAAAAACTTATTTGTTTTAGTTCCAAAACCGGTATCGTCCATTGCAGTCAGAAAGTCACAATCATTACAACAAACTATGGACAATTACACGGGCGATGACAGGTAAATATAGTGGCATTTAAAATTGTTTTTAAATAAATAAATGAATTAATATTGCAATGGAAAATTCAGTTCAATATATAAATTTTCTCATACAAATATAATTTAATTTATTACTAATATTTATTGGTCGTATAAATGTTTAGTTAATATAATACAAAAGAATTAATTTTGTATATAATAGGTTATAATTTACTGTTGACAATAGAGCACATTATCCTAATCGGAAAGGTTCATCTTGAAAATAAATTAATTATATAACGTTAAATACTATTAAGGTTAATATTAATAAAATAATCTATTTTAATATCTATATTTTAAAACAAGTATTATATTTTATAACTCCAAATATAAATTCAAAATATTATATACTCTAATGTAAAAATTCTAAATACAAACATTCTAATTCTATTGTAGCAGACATAATCATTCACCTTATCATAATACAATAAAAATATTTATAAATTTAAAACTTAAATCAGTCGTGTATATTTCTAATCCACATTTCTTCCCGAATGTAAAGTTTTAAATTTTGTTAAAAAAATTCTTTTGATGAAAAGATAATTATGTTTTGTTGTATTATGTCATAATATCTCAATTATGAGGATTGATTTCTGATAACAAATATTATCAACCTCCATATTTTCTTATACTAATAATATCCATTTTTCCTCACATCCATTTTTGTATCTGACTTGCTCTAATAGATTATTTCAAAGTTTACTAATTACTAATGTTTATGTTTAATTTCAATGTTTAACTAATGTTAATGTTTGTAGCAGTAGTCTTCAATATAAATTTATAAATATTTATTTACGTTCCCGCATTCGGTTTAAAACGTTAATTAATATATGTTTAATATTATATAATATTTTAACTACTTTATCATAAGTATTTATACAGGATTATATGCTGTTTGTTTATTTGAAATTAAATTAACACATATATATTGTGGATACATACGTTATTTTATATAACATGTTTACATTTAAAATAATATTTGTTCAATGTAATTGCTAATAATATACTTTAAAACAAACAGAAGAATGGGCAGCGAAGAAAATTTCGTAGTCCATAGAGGTCGAGGGGTTCCTACATTGAGTTCTGTAGCTGACGATAAAACAATTGCTAGAGCAGAAGCCGCTGGTCGGCCTAGTAATTGGGAAGAACAACGACGAAGTTCTTATGGAGGACGAAGATCTAGAAGAAACAGTATAAGTGATGATTCACAACTTACAATTGAAAATTTTGGCGGATCTCAGGTATAATTATTTGTCGTATATTGTTTATTTTAAATTATATATATGCAAATTCTGCATTATTATATAACATTAGTGTGAATGTCAAAATAATTAATTCATTTAAAAAATAAAAAAAATTATTAAATGAATTTCATGATATTTTAAGGATAACTTGCATAATTTTGGACGTAACCCTGATAAAGAACTAAGCGCGCACATTGGTAAACGAATAGTTGCTGAACCACCAACGCAACCAGCACGGTCTAGCGTTCAAGACGTGTATGGGAGCGGGGTGCAGCTAATTCTGGCTGATAATGGATACAGCAACGAAGATCCACCATCAAGATTAAGAAGGCATGCATCC
>JABFQC010002459.1:0-16094 GCA_022817085.1 Psilanteris sp. ZL-2020
ATGCACACGCTGCAAATATTATCTAAAAACAAAATCAAAACTGGTCTTAGCACAGTTAGTAAAAGTCAAATTTGGATTTGGACGTATAAATGCCGATAGAAATGAAAGGTGATTGGCGTGAAAGTCAATGATTGACCATAAATTAGAAAAAGCAACTAGATAATAAGCAAAGTTCATTTACCCGCTCGAGTGATAATCCATAGATAATGAAGCGGCTTTAAAAATTTTAAACGTCATTTGCGGACGTCATTAGCATAATCAGTTTGGTTATTAAAATTATAATACTACTTACGTTAAGCAAAATTCAACTTGCAAAAACTGGAATTCGTTATAAGAATCAGGAGATGCAATGAATTTCTAGTGAAAGATGTTTCTGATTAGCTCGGCCGTACAATCTCCCGAAGTACTCATTCATTCACTGATCTAATTAAGATTTGTGAAAAACATAGATTCGAAAACATACACACGCTGATGTATCAAGATACATCATCGTCTGGGTATACAGTCGTCGCATTTTGTCACGAGATTAAGCTGGTCCCTCGAGTGATTTTACTAGATTTAGGGTATTTTGAAATATTCGTGTTGATTTATTCCGTTGGTATTTATCTTATATAGTGGCCAATTTCTCATCCTGCGAGAATATATTTCGTTTTAAAAAGATCCTTACTCACCAAGATATCCGTAACAAAAACAACGAGTTTAATATACTAAACTCACTGAAAATTGGGTTATAATATCCTCAACAACATATAAATGTTAATTCCACGTTAGAACATCATACTTTAATATATAGATATGTGTATATATATATATATATATACATTACATTAACTCTATCACATCAAACATGGGGAACCCCATGCAGATTTGAAGTACGTTTTTGATTGTACTTAAATTACAGCCAGTACTGCGTTAGTAAAAGATGAAAATACAGGATAGAGCAAGTCAGATGAACACGTCCCTAATACTTGAAGTACTTTCAGTGTAATTAAAAACACGACCTTGGGACGTTGACCATTTGTCAAGCGCCATCTGGATGAAAGAAGACTCTGAATTATGAAGCTGGCTGGTCTCTAAACTTTGTCTACTTCAATGTTTATCTTGAACATAAAGTTACAATCTTATCAGTCACAAGTCAGGTGTTAGAAATCAGAAAATGTTTGAACTAACCTTAAACACCGTCGCCCTAGTCATAAAACTGGGTTACACGCCGAGCGAAGCCTACGCAGTCCGCTTGTTGGTTGGAAAAAAAATACGTATCCATAGATGTGACAATTAATTCAATTTCGGACGGATTATCGTTATCTAGAAAAGCCTGTCGGTATTTTAATCGTGGGCCTGTGCGACAAAACAATCGCTCGACGATATAAAATCCGGCGGATGGACGAAAGAAAGGGATCGTCGTAAATAAGAGGAGGTCCTGTTGTGAAGGCCACACCGAAAGCCGCCAATCGTTTTTAATTTTCAAGTTTTATAAAATACCACGAGAGCATCGTAACTTGCCTCATCCTATAAGTAATGACGCATCGAAGAAAATAAATTAACCAAAAAATGGCGTAAGAAAGATTATTCTGCGTCTGCGCCTTTCCTTTTCGACTTCTCCCCCTGCGTCTTATTCGCCATCTTTATTTAATTTTACACAAGGCTTAAAGCAAATGAAAGACGAATATAAAAGCCACGACCGTCTCGCTAGGAGGCTCTAATTAATGCTAAATAATCATTTTTTCGTTGATGAAGTTCATATTTTATGCATTATTCAAAGAACAGACGTCGTGTTGTCGTTCGCGCATGCACGGAACGCGTGTTTTATTTTTGCAAACCACCTCTGCCAGCGTTTTGTTCAACCGTCGCGTCCGAGTTTGTGTTCGTTGTGAAACGCCAAACGCGACGCAGAATCATAACCTCACTTTTTTTTCATAACCACACCGTATTTCATTTGGCGCCGATGACTCGATCGTATTTAGAACAGTCCCGACAGTACGAATCCACATACGAAAGGCAAAACCTGCAGTCGAACACCGGTATCTGCTGACGCGTATTTCGCGCGAACGTTCCCGAGCGGCTTCGAAATAAATCGAAATCGTATAACTCGAAGTTTCGAAATAAAAAAACTCGACGAGAATTGCTTTCGTTTAAAGCGTTTAGAAGAGCGAGATGAATGCGTGTGATGTAAAATTGTATGAACAAGATTGATGGTCTAATATTTTACGCGCTACACAAAAAACGCTATTTATATTCACTGACAAAAGTTCGAACAATTTGAACCTCCCCGTAAATTATCCGAAAACAATCAGAACACCCTTCTCAACGGTAAACGATCAATTGCCGCCACAATACAATCGTCAAACCCCTATAACGTATCTCCGTAACGTTTTACAGTATCATCCCCATCGTCAAAATTTTGCGCGTGCAGTATTAAATTAGAATACAGCACAGGTCAGAGATCAATATCAACTGCTTGAATAAACGAACGAAAATAATCTGTAAAGTAATCGTAACTTGCTTTCGATTCCGAGAACTGTTTACGTGTATTATTTTTCATATTTTCTATGAATTTTCTACTGTGCGCGTGGTGTCCGTTTTAATAATGCATACAAATAAATGATTAAAAACAAAAACAAGGTCATCGGTGTTGGAACTGAAAGTTTGCGTTGAATTCATAACATAAATAATAATTGTTTGAATAAAACAGAACAATACATTCGAGTCACGGTTTGTAGTTGGTTAAATCATTATTGAAATGAAATTAGCATTAACTTGTAACTTTATAACGTTTGTGTGTTTAATATTGATGAATAAATGCATTCCCAGCGACCGTAAGTTTACTATTGTGAGTGAGAGAGGGAAGGAAAACAATTGCTATTAAGAAAATAAATTGAAATCATTCTTTCACTATTGTGATTTCGTAGCAGCTTACATTAATCAGTTTTATACGTAAAAAAGCAAATTAAGACACAATTGCGAGGTGCTTGTTTGTTAATTACAAATATTAAGACATTTGAATTATGATAAATCGATATGAATGTATCATCAAATTATAATAAAGCGTGGTGAGGCAATGTCCCGAAGAGCGGAATTTTGACACGACGTGAATTGCAAATCGCGGCATTAAATTAAATTCAATAATCTGATTTTTAGCGAATGATTGCTGGCATGAAAAAGAGGTGACGAAAGCAAAATAAGGAAGCAGCGAAGTTGCGCATTGCACGCGCGTGTTTATTGACGCCGGTCAGTAACGAGTGGATGCGGTTATTAGAGTAACATGACTTTTTGGAGCAGATGGATCGACAGCTCGTAGCGAAGGAGGTAAAAGCGTTACGCGCGGGTGGACCGAGGTCGGCCGCGCCGAGGGGAAAAATACGGCAAACGCGCAACAGGAGGGAGAGGAGTTATGGCTCGAGGGAGGGGGAAGTAGATCCGCGAGTCGCTCGGCGGAACCAAACCCACCGACGGATACACCGGCGGGAGTAGGAGAGCGTTCGGCGAGGGGCGAAGGGACGCGAGGTGGCGGGCGTGGGAACGTCGCGAGTCGCTTAGATAGTCGCTCCTTTTTTCTACGCCCCTCTCACTCGCACTTGCGCGCGACCAGCCACGCGGTCTCTCTCGTTTCGGGCTGTGGCCCGAGCTCGGTCGAACCCACCCGACCCGGCCCGAACAAAACGACCCAAAAGCCCCTCGGGCTAATACGCGTTCGTGCCCGACCCACAATTTGACAAGCTAGTATATTGATCGACGGATCGTGATTGTCCAAAGATCGACCGTCTTTATTTCGACTTGCGATGTTGTTATTACACGGATGCCGGAATTTCGTTAACTAAGTTGTTCGTTAACTTACGTAACTTCCGTTTTAGCGTCGAAATTTTACTACAAATTGCTTTATGCACGATACCTTGCGTCTCGCAGTTTGAGAGACGATTATTTTTTTAATCGCTAATCGAAGGGAAGATCGCAGAGTTGATTTTATGTTGTCGACGATAATATTATATACAAGTTGCTACTTTAATATGTTAATAAATATAAAAGTGAATGAACTTATCGATTTGACGTATTACGATCTAGAATTCGTAATTTTGTATACGTTAAGCAATTTTACGGATTAAGAAGCATCATATAACGTATTATGTCAATTTTCTAACCAAAATAATAAATTCCCAAAACAAACAGTTTCTCAATATCATATATATACTAATTTCCTACTTATCGACCGTAGGTCGAAGGACGCATGGAAATGTCAGAGAGTTGAATGCTCGCCCTATTTGTATACAAGGACTGTTTACATTTACTCGAACAATCTTTTTATTTATAAAATTGCGTCGAGTTTTGTCATTCTTTTTTTAAATATATACATATTGGTTTTTTATCTATAAAATAAACATAAATAGAACCCTTAAACTGTAAAAAATAAATACCTTTCTGAACATAATAATTATACGTTTCACCCGCGCCATAACAAATTAATCCCAAAATAATCTTCACAATCTTATCTAAACTTATTTTTTTACATTACTTATTATGTATTAAATCGAACAGGACTCAAAAGTGTTACAAAGTCGCAGTATATGCGCGTTCCCTGATTAATATGAAAAACGAGCAAATTTATGAATGAACGAGATGGTTACGAAATAAGTTATTAGTTGGACACGTATCTTTAATCCGTTTCACGATCAATCACAATCTTATTCGTTTTTGCACGACCATAAATTGGACACGTTCGTTTTAATAAATACATATTCATATATGCATGTGTGTGTCCCAACTTCGCACCTAAGTGTGTATAGCCCGAGTTTTTATCTTGCCTATGAGTTCTCCGCGGGATATCTGCCGAAAAAAGCAATGTTTTGACAACGAATACCGAACAACCTCCGTCATGTCGAATATAAACCAGCGAATGCAGATCATTGCGTCGAATGCTTTCGCGGCGAACTTAATATTAGTTTTTTTTATATATATTCAATCCGAATTATATAATGAAAATAGCTCTTGAAAAATTCAGGTCATTAAAGGAATTAAAATAATCGAAAAAATAAAATAATTGCCCGCGGGAATTGAACTCGGAAATATAAAAAGCGTTGAACGAAATATAAAGCAAAGAATTCAACTTCGTCCGACGTGTCGCAATGATGCAAACAATTTTAAATTGTCTGCATATCTACGTCGAGCTGGTTTTCAATGGCGCGGATTACAATACTAATTAATAAATAAACGAGTTAATAATGTATGGAGGCAACGATTGTTTCTTGTGATGTATGGCGAATCACGTGACCTACAGCAGACCTACGTAGTTCAAGGGGTTTAAAGTATGGCGTGCAATAATGGACGTGACAGTTTGTTGACGTGACTCTGTCTATCGATATATCAATTTGAAATAACGCTTAATTACATAAATGTGCGCATGCGCATTTAATGCAAGAGCGTTCATCTGAACGTGTCCCTCGTTAAAGTGACACAAGGATTTGCATAGACGCTCGGATACACATCTATCTGCTGTTCGTGCACGCGTTGATCCTGCTAGTTCTCGTCCCTCGTGACATACGGTTGCTTCACTATTTTACGCTTGAAAGGGTGCTACTCGGTTAAATGTGTATCCAGCTTTCACCACACACGTAGTGATACAATGGTATTTCCAATGGTTTATCTGGAAGTCTCCATGACTGTCATTTGCGCGTGTAAATATATACATATATATGGTGTATATATATATACAAATGTACAACATTTACTTTTACATTTGCAAGGTTGTAAATTTCTAACTCATTACGCTTGTACTTCTTCTAAAGGCAATTTTATGGCAAGTCTATGTTCTGTCTAGAGTCCCGGAGACGATTTGACGTACTTTATAGTTGTTGATGACAAAGCTTGAATAAATTTGTGTGTTTAAGTGAATATAAAAGTTGATATTTATATTCGTGGAACATAGACTTTATTATAAATAAGTAGACTGAAATTGTCAATCGGTGTTCAGAATAAGGTTCTGTAATATGGTTCCCTTAATAGAGATGGCTACGTAAAAATAACAACTGTAATAATTGTAAAAATAGTAATTTTACAGAAAATGCGTGAAACTGAATTTTAATTACTTAACAGTTTACCTTGTTAATATTTTATGTATATTTATCAGATGAAGAATATGGCGACCATATGTCCGTCGCGCACTAGAAAGTACGAGGCAAAATTTTGGATTAGCTTTATTTCCACAGCTATTTCATACAAATTGGTATTTGACGCGCTGAATAATACGTATTCATTTAATAATAAATCATTTCAATTTGCATATTAACAAGTTTGCAACGATTTTTTTTCTTCAAAATGATTTACTTTTGACCTTGCAGGTAACTACTATGATTTAGGGAATCTGTGATGTCGGTAAACAAGAGCGTGACCTCTAAGCTTCAACCCGAAATTAACGTGAAACTTCATTTGGGAATTCCCCGAATTTGACAGCTTCGCCTTAAGATTCTTATATCTGTTGTGTCGTTATTATAATTATTATTATTATTTCCTTTTTTACAACTGTTCATTCGTAACCATTCATAATACCATTCGTAACCCCCGCGAGTTAAGTACTGTCCACTTCAGGCCACTTTAACGACGTGATATTTTAGAGCCATTGTGTAAACAGTCATCAGTTAAAACTCTCTCGCGTTTAAAAATAAACAACAATACGAAACGACGTGAAATTAACGAAAGCGAGAAACAAAAAGGTACTCGAAGCAAATGCACTCGAGACTTTTGTCAACGCGGCGTGTGACAAAAGAATGCCGAGTGGGCACGCACGGATTGTTGAAAATATGGAAAAATAATATTGTTTCTTGTCACGGCATTAACATCGCACCCTTTCTTGCGACGTCCGAAAAGATGCTCGGTCAAAGTTGAAATCCTTTCGGGCGCACGTGGCGCGGCACGCGGCGAGTATGGGTGGCGATGAAAACAAGGACGCGGCGCTGCGCCCCGAACTGGCACGGTGCACATGTGGCTTGAAAAGAGATGACGGGTCCACGGACGTCAGTATGTTTGCGCGAGTGAACACGTGTGCGAAATAAAGAAGGTCTCGGTCACATTGTGCCGAGCCTACCAACCGAAAGCGCTAGCTTTAATTCGCCATATTGTCAAGTGGCGGTGCCTAAATTTGTTATTATATTGGATTACATTCGATGCGCAAAGTATAGGGAGATCACTGCGGCGCATTAATGCGGCTGCGTTTATACTTGACCATAATTTGTTTCAACGCTGTCTTTCGAACCGAAAACCCGTACGGTTAAACTTTAAACGCGATTTTTGCGCCATCTGTGGCGCGCAATTTTGAGTCGACAACGATTCAAAATCAGTTGGATGCAATATGGCGGGTAATTGTGGTTTATGAAGAATTAGAAGTCTGAAACGGTTGAGATTTTGTTGGATTCTTGAATATTCATGCAAAAATGGGTCTTTCTAATTTCAAATTGTTTGCGAACTGTTGAGGAATAGTATATATTAGACTAATATAATAAAATAAGTTTTATTAGAGATTTCTTATGCAATATAGTTGAATGTAGTGATCTGGAATACTGTTACATAATTAATCAAAGAGAGTTAAAAGTTGTGAAGTGTACCCCCCATTTACGTTACCTTAACGAAGTTGGTTCACAGTTATTATTTTGAAAGTAAATAATGAAATAATCATAACCCTAAAATATTTGTGTAATATTCTTAATTAAACAAAAGTTATAAACAAATAAAATTTTTAGTATGGCTTAATTAAAAATTTATTTTTGCATACTATCTAATATAATGAGACGAAACTTAACGTTCTCTCATCGGTCAAATAAAATAAAGTTCCTAAATTATTAAAGTTAGTTACAAATATACTTTACGTAAAATACACATACTAATTACGACGATTATTCCCTACAACTATAAAATGTAGCCTTTTTTATTTATATATATATATTTTACAAATTAATATACCTGTAATCATTTTGATTAACTGACTGGGCATATACACATTATAAACATATTTAATGACAGTAAAATATATTTAATGTCATGTAACCGTTTATTACTTTATGAAACAATTCAAGATTATCAAAATTTTATGTACGCATAAAAAATTCAATTAAATCATATTTGACTTGTCTTTCTTATTTCGTCGACATTAAATGAAATTTGTCTACACTATTTATGAGTAATAAAAAGTCAAATTTCTCAATATTATTTTATCAATGTTATAAGGTGTGTAAGAACATAAAGAACAAAGACAGAAAGAATAAATTTTAATTAGTACGGCGTCGAATATAAAAAAAATAATATGAATCTTGTCGGCTTAGTGCTCATCAGTGCAAAATGTACATATATGAAATGGTCGTAGCTGTATTTATAGATGGAAATAATGTTACACCATCAGATAAGCGACCGAGACATTAAAATATAATACGATTACTTATTTGAATACAGAATGACTGGGGAACATTGCTAAAAAGTGGCGTACGGAAACACGTGCGACGGTACTGTCTAACCCTTTATCGATCGCGGTCGGTAACGGTCGGTAATAACGCAAACAAGATAACTACGAATGACTACAACCACGTCACGTAATAACGGGCCTCGTAATTTCGAAGCTACATATGACGATCTTGGACTATAAGAACACTGAATATGAATATTGAACGCACGCCGTTCGGAGAAATTGGTTCTGTTGATAATCAAAAGTAATCGGATCAAAAACGAACAATGCCGAAAGGTTAATCTTGATCGAGTTTCAAGTGAACATATTAGTTTAATATTCATGGCGTATGTGTATAATAAATTTCGTTGAATTGAGGAAAGAAAAAACGCCCGAATGTTGTAATCCGTTGCTCGCGTTAAATTTAATTGTTACGCTCCAGGGACTGAAATTTGTTTTGTCAACACACGCCGCGTCCTTCGGATCTAAATTGTTTTCGTTTCGCCGGAAGAATACAAAAATAAACACTTTCGACTAGCGTAAAACAATGCTTTTGTTCTGAAGTTTACTTTAGGATTTTAACATTTGAATGTCATTCGATAACATACAAATAAACGGTAATTTTTCGGCTACTTAAAATTGAATTGAAAAAATAACTATTTCGAGAAAATGTATGTGTCAAATGGGACGCGGTGTGCGCATGTCCGTGCGTTATGCCTTGAATTCAAACATCTTGCGTCTCTGTTTTTGTATCAAAATGTTGCTATCGTTGTTTAACAATACACACGTGTATTTTACACTTTTAATGTTACTTTAAGTATTGCACAAAATTAAGAAAAGTTTGTTTAAAATCGATATTTCAAACGCGTGCTAGGGTCACGGCTGCCAAGAATTACCGCTATTAGCGGACTGCGTCCCATCCCACGCCAATTGGTAGTTGTTAGACTTTACATTTATCGACCGAGTCGAGGTAATTTGTTAGATGGTTTAACGTTTCCGGACAATTTTCTTAAGACGTTATAAATTGTGCTGCGCGCGATTGCAAGAAAAATTCAATTTCAATACAGTGAAATGCAATAATATTGCATTCAGGCTAACAGACGTGATCGTTTCATGCGCGCGTACATGTAACGCAACTATTCTTATTTGTCCTGTTGACTCGCTCTTTTTCATTTCTAATGTGCGATTCTTTTACAACGAACACTTTACAGTTCAATGAGTCGGCACAATGCATTGACATGTTTTGCGTTATTCATGGACCGTTGTTGGATATATACGTATTTGAATTAAATTGCTCATTTGTTTAATCAATGGCCATTTGTTGCGATTCATATTGCCGACGCGTTTTTGCGTAAAATAATTTTATTATTTTTTGTGATTTATTTCAAGCTAATCGAAACGGACGTGAAACAAGCCAAACGATCATCGAGGGTCTGCGGTGTCAATTTTCAGGAAAATGTCCATTTATGCGCTATTCTCGCGGTTTCGTATAATCGGTTCATTTCCAGTAAAAGTCATCTTCAGACAAATAACGTATATAATTTGTATCTAAACCATTCACGCCTTTATCGGTAAGTAAATTCTGTTTTAGAAAACGGTGGAAATCTCTTAAGATTGGCCCTTAATTATTGGGTTATTATACACTCAAAAAATAATCTTACAAATTTTACCAAACTAGATAATAAAAGGAGGAAAAGTGAGCAAAAATACAAATAAATGTTATACGATATCATTGTTTTTATCATTTGTTTGGTAATATATGACATGTTTTTAGAAGTTTCTAACCATAATTTATCATATTGGTTGCATTTTTATCCATTTTTCCTACTATTATTATTTAGTTTGACAAATTTTGTAAGATTATTATTTTTTTCAATGTATTATGATTATTGCAGTATAATTGATTGATATATATAAAAATAGATACAATTATATTTAGAACATAGGTATATCCAAAAGATTAATATATATATAAATGCTGTATTTGATTCACAAAATTCTTTTGTTTTCAACTTTGAAGAAGTTCTAATAAAATATATTTACAATAAAATTCTGAGCCTAAAACTGCGTTTAAATCCTGTCATAATGAGGAAAACAGGTGAATGAAAAGTATTTTTATTCATCTATTACTTATCTTTCATATTATCAACGCATTCCACGTAAATATATATAAATGTCCGCATTGCCCCGAAATATAGTTTCCTGCATCAAAGCAACAAAGCGAAAACATCCCAAGACTATATGCTACTCCCAACTCAACCAACCCGCGTTAAGTCCGTGCGCACTTATCCTTCTGAAATTAGGGATATCCACGAACGACCGAACCCGCGTTAATTTTCAGCATCCCGCGTGAGACTGCGACGCGCTAAACCTGTTTCCATTCAGAACGAATCGGCATTTTTGCGAATCGCCGTATTAGAAATGGACGGAAAAGCTGGCGAGATTAAATTGATTTATCTGAGCCTGGCGCTGCACGTGATTGCGTCCCGCGTTCGCAATGACTCGCGGC
The DNA here is from genome assembly GCA_022817085.1 of Psilanteris sp. ZL-2020. NCBI lineage: Eukaryota > Metazoa > Arthropoda > Insecta > Hymenoptera > Scelionidae > Psilanteris > Psilanteris sp. ZL-2020. The sequence continues at coordinate 10,929 of JABFQC010002459.1, forward strand.
GTTCATCGGCGGGATGCGCCTGCGCGGCGCAAAAATGCTCGTTTCCCATAGACCCGTGCAAGTCAAAATTCGTTTGGCTCGCGATAAGCCGCGGCGCATCCGGAATGGCGGTTAAACTTTGACCCGTAACGAGACGCACGGGTGGAAGGTGCAGCAGTAAACGGAAAAAAACTAACAAAACTAACAAAAAAAAGAGAAAAAAAAACCAACAAAAGGCGCGCACGACCGGGCGAATCGCCTGAAACGCGCATTAGCATAAAATGCGTAGGGCGTTTCGCGGATTGCCGCGTGGAAGAAGTCGAAACGGACGGACGTGAAACGAGCCGCGCGTTTGGCTCTTTGATCGAGCGGGCTCTGAAATAGGCGGTTTGGTGGCAATTGTCCTTCGTTGCGAGGCACGTTTATGTACGCTCGTGCGTCTGCTTGCGTGGGAGGCTCCGAATCCTGCGGTTCTCTCGCGTTCGCCGAACTTTCCGCAGGCGATTCGGAGACACTGGTGTCGGACGGCGCGCAGTATCGAAAGCTCCCGCGGATCAAGTGTTCCGTCATCACGCACCCTTGCAGCGGTTCGTGCAACTACTGCGGAACCACGCTCATCAACTTAATGACGCTATTATGCCGCAGCATCGTTGTCTTATGCAAATCTGCTTTCGAGTATAATATAACGTAATCTGATTGATTAATTTGAATCACGCGAGAAAGCATTCAGAAGCGAAATAGGAACCCGATTAATTGTCCGGAATGCGCCTGAGAATGGCGTGTTTGACGCACGCGGGAGAAGATTTTTTCGTTGCCGCGCGGCGTAAAGATTTGTGTGCAAAATTGAGATACCGAACGTGTCGCTAATGTTGCGAATATTAAGGACGCGTTCGCTGATCGGTAGAATTTGCACCGATTATGGGTGCAAATTCTGGGCTTTTGGGTTTCGTATTTAATAAGGTGAACCCGGGTTATTGATTATACATTGTCGGTCCATTCGATTCGTGATTCGATACTTTTTTTTGCTAATCTAAAAATAGTAAACCCTCTTTTTACTATTTATACAGTAATTTTGCATACATTATATTTCTCGGGGTATTGAATATTAATGATCGACCGAATAAGTAAACGCGATTTGTTCAGTTTTTACTGTTACTATATGAAATCAGGAAATTGCTTTACAGATAATCTAATCGTATATTCACGGAGAAAATTGTTATAGTATAAATTACTTAACCACAATAGCAAGTTTTTTTATGTAATATAATCAAATGTGCAATATATAGTAATAATAATACAAACAAAATAAATTTCGATGAATCCTATATCGTAAAATAAGTTTAGTCTTTTTTTAAATATTCTTCAAGAAAAAATCTAACGCCAAAGGGTGTGGAAATTTGTAATATAACATTTTTCTCGAAGTATAATATATATATAGCATATATAAAGACAGATTTTTGTCGTAACAATATGTTCATATCGTTGGCAAAGATTGAAATCAAAAATGTCTACATCCCCAGTTATTATCGATAAACATAAAAGATTTGATCTGGTTTACATATGGTCCTGAAAATGCGATGCTGCTTGAATAGGACCAAGGGAGCATTATTTCGAGAGCACCTGACCAGTTTTGAATGGCAACCTTCGGTTATTATTTACAATGTACATGCGTGCGCAAGTATAACAAAACCGAATTCCGCGTTCCGCGCGATTGCATTATTGTGCGTACGAAATAATGTTGAAATAAAAATGCGCCTATATAAAATTACACTTACTTGCAATAAGATTCCCCTCGTGGCGAAGATAAACAAGTTCCGTCGTTTTTGCAGGGATTCGGCGAGCACGACACAAATGCTGAAACAAAAACATCAACGTCGTTAATAATCCGACCTCGGAACTTTGGACGCGCACCGGGCGTCAAACTCGTCCTTATTTGGACGAAGAGAAATGTTTTCTTTAAGCAAAAAACGGCGGCGTCCGAAATCGCGGGAAAATGATTGGGATGAAACCGAATCTTTGACAAGCCCGGCAAAGTAGAGTTTCGTGTTTGCATTGGCCGCTCGGAAAGCCGATCGAGCGGAAGGAAAAAGAAGCAGCAGTTTGCTGCTGAATTGCGGACGCCTTATTCGGTCGGCGACCTCATTCAAGAAGATTACCATTAATCGAAGCCCGAGACGAACGACAGGCAATTCGAGGAGCACATTCATGGCGGCGTATAAAACCACCCGCGCACATCCTGATACAGATGCCGGAATCCCGGGTCGTCAAGTTTTTGCATATAATCTCGGTAATCAATTCAGGATGAATAAGTAATGGCAGCTGAGAGAGGGTAATGGCGTTGAATTTCAAATTTTTGAATAATCATCGAGGGTTAATAAACCGGCGATCCAACGTTGAACGGGTCTCGCGACGTCGACGAGGCGCGTAATTTTATAAACTCTATTGGATCATTTTCTTGTCCTTTTCTTGTCCCTTTCTTAGAGTACAACAACTGAATCGCATTTTCTGATGCTACTCACTCAAAGAAACTGCACTGCTAAACAAAATATAATACACGTGTCTTATTTGAAGCACAAAACGATTTAATGAAGACGCCTAAATGTCTTAATCTAATGCTCAATATTTTGCATTAAGACAGCCGGTTATTATTATTATTATTATTATTATTACTACTACTACCACTATTACTACTACTATTCTTAAATAAGTCACCTTGTGTCTTAAAACACTGAGACACTGTTCTTTAGCAGTGATATCGTTTAATAAACTTACTTTTTATTGAATTAAAAATAATTAAATTAAATTGAATAAATAATTTCACTAGAATAGAGATAATTTTGAAATTTTTTTTCTAAACAGCAACATTTTGTTAATTTCTTAATTATCCTCCTCGTGTTCTACACTTCTTAGCAACCGACTCTATATAAATACTTTTATGAAATATATACATTAAATCATAATTGATCCGAATTTATAATACACGGAGAAAAAAAAGTAATAAAAGTTATGAAAATAGCAAATATGTGACAGTGATGTTCAATATTGAAATAATATATAAAATATCAGCAATTTTCACAAAAATACACGTAATTTTTACTAATTTTATACGTACTATTTTAAAATAGAACACTACTGTCACACATTTCATATTTTATGAGTAATTTTTAATACTTATTTTTCTCCATGTAGATACATTAAAATTAACTAATTATAAAATATCGACGCAAAATTTATCACTATGACTTTATACCGAAATTGGACGCATTTAAAAAAATTCAAAACATCCGTCGCACGTGGAATCCACGTCCATTGCACGCAGAAGTCACGTGGTTTTGGCTTTCGCTTAATCGAGATAACAATTAATTCGGAGAACAAAGTCGCTCCGCTCGTGACGTTAAATATACGTTTGAGTGCAATTGCTTTTAAAGACCGAATAGAGTGATATAAAAGTAAAACTGTATGACAACGATTGGGTATCTGATTAATGAAAAATGGTACGTAAATGACGCATAAAGGATGGTTGGTAGTCCAATTGAGGCTAATTAGTCTCCTGTCTGTTTTCAGGCGACTAGTCGGAGTGATTGCTTTCGGTACTTTCGTTCAATAAGTGTAGATAAACGAAATCAGCGGTCCGTCGAGAGACGGCCGAGCTCGGCATAAACGCACACACTGCAATATCGGCATCGTAACGTCAACGCCAAGACGGATGAGATCAGTTAAACCAAACTGCCTTCGTGACAAATCCTCCGCTTCCTCCGTCGCGCGCGGCACAGACCGGCCGGCAGTCGGCCATCCAACGAACACCGACTCCGATGCAACGTTATTACGCGCGTAGGATGACTAACTCCGAATTGCGTCTAATTATCCATAAGAGGATTTCTCGTTACGCCGAGATGTTGTCGCGGCGTCCTTCCGTTGTTCTGATTTCGACACTTTTTGTTCATACAATTAGCAAATCAATCACGTCTGCTGCGGCCGGGGCGGTCAATTGATACGACGGTTGCAGTATCGCGGTTTGATTGCGGGGCCAAAATTGCGATCTCTCGAGCGATAGGTTGCGCTGTTAGTTACAGTAAATATTCAACTCAACTTGTGGTTATATTCCCGGAAATGAATGGGGGGAAAGCGCTGGCTAATTTGAGAAATAATATGGGATTTGAATTTGGACACCGGGAGAATTGAAACCAATGATTTGTAAATATGATATCCAATTTTTGTGTTGATTCGACACCTGTTTTTTAATTTGATTATTATTATTTTAACGAGCAAATTAGACACGTTTATGAAAATTATATGTTGCAACTTTATTGTTATATGCGTTTAATTAATAAATTCATTAATTTATTAATAAGACGCGTTGAATATTATAACATAGTGTTTATACACTACTAAAACAAGTGTCTTGAACCGAGACATTTTCATGCAAATGACATAAATAGTATCAAACAATAAGACACTTATAATATCTTTTCTATACAAATGTCTTGACTGAAGACATTTTTGTAACGCCAGTTTTTACAGTGTATATGCATTGACAGAAAGCATAGTGCTGCGTAATATAATATAGTTGATTTAACAATTTATAATAGTTGTGTACAGGGAATTAAATTTTAAAGTTGAATATATTACATGATATAGTAGACAAGTTTAAATATCTCAACGACACTTATAGTTCATAGAACTGTTTGATAAAATTCATTTTATCATGGTTAGTATTTATACGAGCAATTATTTTATTTGTTTCAACTAAACTGTAGTTGATGGTGTTCAAATTAACAATCAAAGAAAATATAAATTTAATTCTTTCAACTAATAATTAATTAATTAAACTATATTTTGTAGTTAAATTCAAGGATATTATTATTTAAAGTTAAAAAGATATTACTATTACACTAATTACAGTTACCCAATGATGGGATTTGAACTCACGAAAAGAAATTCAAATAAATCATTGTGTAGTAAAACCATCTATATTTAAAGAATATATCAACTATCTTTTAGAATTATATTAACGATGAATAATTTGTTCATTCAGCTATTTATTAATTGTTTCAAATAAAAATAATAGTTTTATTAACAAATACATTTAATTAGGAAATATTGTTGCTCACACTCATTTTCTCCTGCACAGAGAAAAATTTCTGGTAACGATTACCAGAATTTATGGTAATTGTTACACAATTGTCT
>JABFQC010002460.1:0-16090 GCA_022817085.1 Psilanteris sp. ZL-2020
CTTTAAGACTTAATATTTAATTAAAAAATATTGTTTTAATTTAATAATAGGTTATGCAAATCCTAAGTCACATTTAGTCACTTTGCAGTCACAATTTATAATTGAAAATTAGTTAATAACTGTAGCTTTGTAAATAATAATTTTGTTAAAAATATAAATACAATAAAAAATTATTAATTACTGAATGTAATAAAAAAAATTACATTTATGATTTACAAATTAATTAATATTCAATATATCGAATATATTATACATTCTTAACTATTGAGTAAAATTCAATGGATAAAAATTATCTAGTTTTCATTTAATTTAATAGTATGTTTTTCATTTAGATTAACATATCCGCCATAGATTATGAGCGTGTATTATCTTTAAATTAAAATTAGCTATGTTAATAAAATGTTATACTATAAATAGATTTATATTTTTAATGTTTTATATTAGTTATATGGAACTATATTAGTTTTATCTGAAAAATGTATCGTATACTAATTTATATGTTGAAGGTTTCTTAATATATTTATGTACTATAATTTTAGGTATAACTATTCTTTACTAAGTATGCACGATATACGTCATATTATTTCTCTGTACAGTGGAATATTAAGATTATAATTAAAATTAAGTGCAATAGAAGTAATGAAAATTATAATATGTAAATTTTTAATTAAAGTACTTATGGTTATTATAAGTCAATAAATACTTATTTAAACTTGATCGACTAAATTGAGGCAAATTGTGGCGTTTCGATTGCAAATTGCAAAAAACATGTAATTCAATATATTGTAAAATAGAAATTTTAAAAAGTATATGTATCTTTTTTTATTTTTTTCTGCATTCTAAATTGATTTATACATTAATTAAATTATGGCATTCAAAAGTTTCCAAAATTTGTGTTTAAAAAAAATTCCAAATTAACATGTAAATGGTTATTTTAAATTTATTGAACACAATTATTTAAGATAAGATAATAAATTATAGTACAAAAATAGACATTTGTAACCAAATGTAAAAAATTACAATAATTTCAGTGAAACAAAATTATTAAAATTGCTCTAAAATGTAATTAATAAATAAACATGATCTATTTTATAATATTTCACTGAAATTATACTTTATCCGTTATATATTTATAACAAAAAATAACGTTAAATTTATTTATAAAAATAATTTGGTTATAAATAAAGCTATATAAAAGTTAACGAAAACTTGATATATTGTAACAAAATCTATAATATAGTCCAAATAGTTTTAATTTGATATATGTAAATAATATAATATTTATACAGTAATTATAAACAATTAATATAGTGTATATTTTCTACTTACCTTATACTTTTTTACAAGTCATATACAGAATTGTATTTAGTATTTCTATTTCTTTAAGTGAACTTCAAATACGTATAAAACGTGAATTTACGACGATTCATTGATTTAAAAACAATTTAAAAATTAAACCATGAAAATTAAAGATTTGTTTTATACACAGATATATAGGTAAATTTAATAAGTAAACGAACATTTTTTTAAGTAAAAACTTTTATTTTTGATATTTATATACATCATATATTACACCTGTCGGCCTTAAAAACTGATGTCAATTGTGAAAATAACATTAATTTGTATTAAACTAATTTTTTTTATTTTTAAAAATAAAAAATTTTAATTAAAATAAAAAAAAAAAACAATATTTATATATTTTTAATTAAATATTGTAAATTGTGTATCATTCACAAATATATGATGTTTTAACCAATTTAAATACTAATTAAAAATAATTAAATTTCAATACACATAATTTATTAAAATCTGTAAAATCATGTAAATAATCACGAAATAAAAAATTATTATTAAAAAAAAACATTACTATAAAACCTACCTTCCTTTCATGATGATGATGATGAGCAAAACATTATTCATTCAATTTCAAAATCCATATTTAAGGTTCATATAAAAAATACATTAGAAGAAACAACCAAATACAAGTTGGAATAAAAGTTAAAAGCAACTCTATTGTAACACAGTATTTTCTGCATATTAGACAATTAAAAGTACTTTATTTATTAAAGTTTTATGGTATTTATAGGAAACCGAAATTAGGATATTTAATCTTTTAATGACTATGTTTAAATAATTTGATCCCTAAAAATAGTTATTGTAAATTAAGAGTAACTTTTAAACGAATCTAAAGACCATTAATGAGAACAAACAACAAAATTAATTTTTCTATAACTAGATGAAATTGTGAAAATAAATACTTGATAAACAATGTTATCAATGTATAAAAATATATCAAAGGAATTAAAGAATAAAGTATTCTCAGTGTGTAGAGGATGCTCAAGAACACTAAAGATCATATTAAGCAATCAATAAGAATTCTTAATGATAAATTATCGAAGAATTAAATTTTTCATTTCTATTTGGAGTTGCCATATATTCGAAACAAGGAAGTGCGAATGTGCAGTTAATTTTGTGTTTTCTGAAGCCTGCAGTAACTGAAACTGATCTACGTGACGAATTGTTAACTAAACTAACCACGAAAAAAATTCACTTGCATACAAGAATTGTTCAAAATTTGGTAGCTGAATGCAGATTTTCATTGTTCAAAAATGAAATATATAATTAATAGAAGAACATTTCTTTTTCTTACAAATTTGGTTATGAAATAAATATTTCGTTACAAAATACAAACTGTGTATAACCAATACTTACATTAATAAACAGTTGATTTTATACCTGAAAATAAGCACAAAACGACATAAGAATAAAACCCACCCACAGCCTAAAAAAATCCCACCCAGTTTTATTAGTCACGTTGTTCCAATTTTCTCGATTACGATTTTCGTTTACACTTTATAAAATTATTATCAACCAATGACAAAAGTATTTTATAAAACAAAAAATAAATAATACATTTCTAACAATCGAATTTTTTACTTTAAGTTTATGTTATTGATGATTGTATTTGATGTATAAAAATTGAGTTTCAGTAATTAATTTTGTTACGTGTTTTAAAAATTATTATTAAAATATTTTAAAAATTAACGAGTTTCTATAGGATAACCTATATGGATAAAAAAAAACAGATTACACTACTAATAGTTTTATACATTTTGTATACTAAATGACTTTTGTCCACAGGGTCCTACTATATATAAATTAATATGTAAAAAAACTAAATGCTTAAAAAATTATTAAATAAATAAATTAATAAAAGGTTTTAATCAATCTTGTGTTAATTGTATAAAAATATACCACACTATAAAATTTTTAAGTCAAATAATCATCAATAATTATAAAGTGAAACAAAGCAAAGCCGCGTGCGCAGGCGCTGGATTTGATCGTTAAATAAAATGGCCTAAATTAATCAAAACAAATAAAAACAAAATAATAATTACATAAAAATATAAACAAAAAAAATCCATATTACTCCGCGAGGTCTGGTGATTGTATAGTTCTACCTGTCTCGATACCTCGTTTCAGTAACTGCGACTCGGCTTCAGCGAACAACGACGCAGTCTTTTTCATTCAAAGTGGACACTGTCGCTGCGTCTTATCCGTTTTCGGTTCCCTCGCACCCTGATTCCGGCAGCTACCCCCACCGCGTAATTCGCGAACCTGTCTTTTCTCTTTCTCTCGTCACCAGACCGCTTTTGTCATTTTCATTTTTCTCGCTCTCGATCACTTTTTCTTTCTTTCTCGCTACAGCAAACTGCACAACGCCTGCCCCTGCTACTCGGCTTACTCCGCTTACTCAGCTAACCCCATCATCAGCTACACTCGCCACGCCTTTCCACCGCCTGTGGCACCATAAAATCACAACTTAGTTACGTACGAATACGTTCATATAGCCGACTTTTTATAACAGATTTTTATTAAAATTTTTTACTCAACATTCTTAGATGTTGTATTTCTAGATGTGGTATTATCAATGGACTTATTGTCATGAAACCATAAAGTTTTATTTATTACAGTAGTAATTTACTATATAAAAACCTTGAATACAAAAGCAATGATCAATTATATGTATTGATTGTAAAGTTTAATTTTATACACAGCGCTTAATATTGATATATGAATCAATTTAAATTTATATTAGTTGAGCAAAAATTAAACCGGCAAATTATCCTTTTTAATTAACTTTATTTTTCCGCCATAATTATTTTTCATATTTTAATGTTATATAAAGCATTAAAATTTTGTGTCTTCTTCCATAACTGCACAAAATACCAGTTGAGACACTTTAATAAGAAACCGTTTAATTCAAAAATATATAATTTGATTTCAATGGTATCTATGATTGAATTATTTATGTATTTTTTGAAATACATTATGATTTATTAATTAAATATAAAATACAATTGATATCAATTGTTATGAACTTTTATATTAAAGCAGTTTCTTAATTTCTTGTTATACAGAAATTACAATTCTGAAAGTTAATATATTTCTGAATCTGCATTACAATTGATATTTAAAGATTACTATAATTGACATTTGATTAATATATAAGTCGATTTATATTATAAAATATAAAATGAATCAAACCTCACGCCATGTCGACACACAAAACAAGCTCTTTTTATAAAGTCGCAGATGCTACCAATACAAATATTGTATTGGGAAAATAATTACCAATACAAACCTTTTGCTAAATGACAAATCTTATTTCAAAATAACTCATGAACAATATTAAAAATAATAAAATAAAAAAATTAATAACCTCAAAACTTAATTATTAATAATTATATCCTATCATTTGTATATTGTGACAAAGTTTACGTCGATGTTTCTATTCAAACTTTATTATTACAAAAGTTTAAATTACATTAGTTGGAAATAATTTTTACAGAAACACAGATCTTATACCTATGGACTCTACAACGAAGAAGGAACATAGAAAAAAAAGGACAAAAAATTAAGTAAAATTCTATGAAAAGACGTCGAAGTCAAAATTTGATATTTGATCTTAACAGTATAGTTACTTCCAATGGAAAGAATGCGAATGCAACATTGAACTACAAAAATGCAAACATTTTTAGTGGGAAGCACTTGTTAGGTATGTGTAGGTCGAAGTTAAAAACAAAGATGCAATTATTAACATTGCAATAACGCACGCTATTCCATCAAGTATTTCATCGTGTTTAAGTGTTTTTAAAGTAAATATAAGTATAAATATTAACAGCTGTCAGAGTGAATATTTTTGATTTTGGATAATCAAAATATAATAAAGTTATTGCCAATTAAATCTATATCTATGATTACAATCTATTGTAAAATCCTATTAGTATACTATTGGTGTGTAGTTAATTTTTTATTACTATTATTAATGTTGTTTAAATATTCCTTTGTCCCAACAGTGCGCCATTTTGAATTATAATTCGATACAAATGATAGAGAATTCAAATGTGCTAAATGTTGAAAGGCATAGAAATTAGATACCTTTTATTCATCGAGCTCTGTTTTCTGGGTAGTGTGAATAATTTTTGTCAGCTAGATGTTACTCGTCATATATTTAATCCCTGAAATTAGAGAAGCTCAATTATTTATCATATTTTAATTATGCAAATGAATTTAAATTTTCAAATTTAACACTTTAACATTATTTCTATATGATTATAATATATATACAAACCTTGATTTGGATCTGCTATCCTTTTGTCGGTCAGGTGATTTACTGTGTGAGCGAGACTTTCCTCTGGAACTTTTGCTGTCAGATCGAGAACGACTACGGCTACGACTGTAAGATCGTCTATGATCACGATCACTACTACGTGACCTAGATCGAGATCGGAATCGTGATCGTCTGCGGTCTCGACTTCGACTACGTGATCTGAAATTATTTTACATTATTTATATTTAATATAACATTAAACTTCTTTAAACAGACACATAGTAGTTTTATATAAAATATAATTAAATAAACAAACTAATAATACGAATAATATCTTTGTTTCATGCTGTTATATGGTTGTGTTAATATGAAGTATGAAAAAAAATGTAAATATTAATATAGTATCATGTAGACTACATATCAGTAAGTCCGGTTCATTAAGTATAACCGTCCAATGGTTCAGAAGTCTTCAGTATAATCTAGCATATTTATATTATCATGAAAATTTATTATTGGTGATAAGTTTCCATGTGTCAATATGCTGTATATAAATTTTAAATTTTTATTTGATTTTTGTTTTTTTTTTAATGTACCTTCCACGTCGACGATTTCCTCTACTGCGATGAGGTGATGTTGGACGTCCATAACGTGCCATCTGTACTCTTAATTCCCTGCCATCTAACATACGACCATCCATAGCTTCTAATGCATCCTCTGCATCACGTTTGTCATAAAATCTGAAATTAATTATATTTTAAAAAATTATTAAGAAAATTAAGATTTTATAAGATTTGTTAGTCTCTTATCCTATAATATGTATATATAGAGGGATTAAATTATATTGGTATCAATTTTACTTAAATTAATTTATCACCATCTTATAAAGAAGTGGATTTCAACTTAAATCCTGTATTTTTTAGCTATAGTAAAATTGTATCAAAATTATAATTAATTAAAGTTGATGAAATTTAAATTATTCTCATAAAGTAGAAACAAGTTTGAAAATAAAGCTTTTAGATAAATATTTTTGTTGGTGTGGGACAAAATTTATTTTATTTAGTTGTTTTAATTTTGTTATATAATAATTGTTTTAAAAATAAAATAAAAAACAAAAATGCTTTGCATACATTGAGTTTAATTAATAGCATATAAATAATAGTTATAATTAATAAATACAACAAAAATAAAAACATTAATACAAACTGTAAAATTATACTTATTTACTTTCTTTTTATTAAATTTATCTAATGAAAAATAAATCTAAAACCTTATTAGTCTAAATAGACAATTTATGATAAATAAATAAACATTTTATTATTTGTAATAAGTTTGAATTAATAATTAATTTTTATTCAAACTTGTTTATGTGTATTTGTGTAATATTATATAATGTATGTTCTGTGAGCTTATAAAAATATTTATTATATTAAAAACAAAAGTGTATGAAAGTATGTCTAAGGATTATAATCAAAATTTGGTAGATTGTACAAGTGTATATAGAGGTTATTAAATATCTTGTACATACAAATGATAATGTAATTTAAAGTAATTAAAACAGTATGACAAAAATTGTATAAAAGTGGTTTTTCAGAACTTGCACACATAACATATGTCATGTAGCCAATAATATCTAATAAGCAAGTGAGTTTCATTATATATTTTCAAGTGGGGGTCGAAAATGGTGTTTGTAGGGGGAAGGTGGGGGAGCGACTGCATTCATATGGATTTTGGAGTCAACTCTATTTTTTTCACACTATTTTAAAGTTTCAGCCCAATAATCAGAAAATTAAATTTTCTTATTAATTTTCTATTATTATTATCTCTCAATATTACAGATAGAAGCTTTTACAAACTCTTTTAGAATAGTGTACAAGCTCTTTAATAACCTCCAATGTACACTCGTACAATCAATCAAATTTTTATATTCACTCAAAACTCTTGTTTGTTACTTCCTGATTTTATCTGAGTTCCAGTTTTTTAACATACATTGCGTTTAGATTTTCCTTATTTGTTTAATCATTTCGCTTAATTCCAATATTGCAATTGGAAAAAAGCAGAGCTTCGAGCGTAATCCATAAACTTTTATACAATCACCCCATGAATTGAATCTTCCTTTAAAATAAATTTCTTCTACAATTTTAATATAAAGTAATTTTCAAACTGATACTAAAACCAATATATTCTTCTGTATCATGCAGTCCGAAAACTGATCTTAAAGTCCTGCATGAATGTCGAATTTGTATTAGCGTCCTATAACGCCCATTTAACATCCATCGCACGCGGTGAAATAATTATTCTTATAAATCACTAATATCTGCTATAAACCGATTTTATATTAAAGTAAACAATTAATGTACTCATAAATTGTTTTATAAATTAATACCCGAAAATGCATATAATATAATTCTATTTTAAGATTAAAAAAAGTGACGACACAACTGATGACGTCATACATGCGACTATATTCTCATATTGAAATTAATGAAGTAAAAATTATAGTAATTGAGTATAAAAATAGTACAAAATATTGTTTATAAAGCCTACCTTACAAACGCAAAGCCGCGACTTTCTCGTGTGAAACGATCTCGTGGAATATAAATATCTCCGACTTCTCCACATCTCTCGAAAGCACGGCGCAGATCCTCCGGTGTAGTTCTATATGTCAGGTTATCTACTTTTAAAGATACCATACCATCTATACGAGGAGGTGGACGTCCGTAGCTCATTGTGGCGTAATTTGTTTACCACAAATGTATAAAAAAAAACTTGTGTGTTCGTAATCAAAAAATAGTGTACACGTTACTATTTGATGCGGTTACAAGATGGCGAATAAATGGTCATGAGAAGCGCGCGTTCCTTTCGACTTACGAGTTACGAGTTACGACCTCATAGACAGTGGTGGGGGAAAATAAGTACGTCACTTACTACGATAGTCAAAACAAATTTCCGGTTTTTAAAGCACATTCGAAGCGTTGTGCGCGTTTTAGAATTCAAACAAAGCTATATAAGTATATGAGAGTGTGTTATAATGATTTAATATATTATATTTAAGTAATAATATAAATATTATATATTGTATAAATGACTTATTTTGGAGTTAAAGTATTTATTAATGGAAGAATATTGTTTATTAAAAAAAGTTAATAATTAATTATTATAGCGTTCTATCGGTTTTTATATGACACCAAAAATAAATATATAAATATTTATATTTTTTAATAGATAACATTCTCGTAAATGAAATAAGTAGTAAAATTTATTTTTAAGTACCCGAAATCACTTTATAAGTATGTATAATGATGCGTTGACAACCTCTGTTCAATTTTGTACTAGATTGTTTACAAAATATTTTAAAATTAAATTATTAATTGTAATAATTAATATGTGATATTCATTCAATATATTTTCTCATTTTAGAGAAAAATATTTAATATAATAGAACGTAATATCTGATATAATTATGTAGATAGTATTAATTATTATTTTACTACAAAACAGTTCGAGTTTTCGCATTTTGTATATATTTATAAAATATTTTAATATTACTCCTCCAACAGAACAGAAAAGGCTTAAGGTAGAAATAAGGTAGAAATCTAGATTCTACATTTATAATATGTTGAAATGTCTATCAAATTAGAGCAAGCTGCATAGAAATCAGCTAGATAATACATATTTTACATAACTTACTATAAAATAAAACTATAAAATAAATAAATATATGTAACTTGCTCATCCATTTTGGTGAACATTTCAACATATTATAAATGTAGAATCTACATATTTCTACACCTTAAGCCTTTTCTGTTCTGTTGAACAGAATGCTTGGCATTTTAATCCAATTTTGAATACTAAGAAAATAATAATTTAAAGTAAATTATTTTTTATTTATTTAATATAAAATAAAAGATTATCAAGTATTACAATAATTTAGAATTATACAAAATAAAAACCACAATGTATTCAAGACTTTAATGTCATAAATTTGTAGTAAAAAGAAAATTATATCATTTATTATATCTATTTTTTGTTCACCACACAATATAATCAGACAATATAAAAATAACTCTTAAAATGTAAGAATGAAAATAATTAAATGTAATGTTGTATCCTTTATTGGCTATAAGAGGAAATAAAGTCCCTTGTAACCAGAACTAAAAATATAAAATGTAATAAAAAATATCAGAAATGAAAATAAAATACGCGAAAAAAATACATTAAAACATCAAAAAAATCTTAATGAAGTCGCTTACAGTCTCAACCACCAGATGGCTTTGATCATACATAAAAGATGCAAATTTTGACATTTTAGGACGCAAAAATTTATTTTCAAATTTTGTAAGTCCATGTGGTCATTATTATACTTATTTCTTATCATATTTTTATCTCATAAATAAAATCCACACTCAAAGCTTATTTTGGAATTTACAATTTTCTTGTTAAATAATAAATACTCTTCCAAATTGATAAAATAGTTTGAATCAATATCAAATGTCAATAACAATAATTTATACATATATTTGAAAATACTCTAAATCTAGTAAAATCGCTACGAGGTATCGATTAATATAAAACAACGCATCTCGCACGTTATACGGCATTTCCCTTCTAAATCATATATGCTTATTGCCAGATTTGTGGGATGGAATCGTTTTATACACTTGTGTAGTGTGTACTATATTTTTTCCCTAGGGTAACTTGTAATAACACGAAGCTGTTATAACCTTATAACGTTATAACATATATTGCTGGTAACGCTGGTAACCATAGTGACAGAGCCAAACAAACAAGTGTCAAAATACAGCAGTTTATTCCAAAGTCAAGTTATGATATGACCAAATGTAAATAAAACGAATCGAAATTTCTTACAAATGACATATGCACATTATTTTTCGTACTAAAAAATACAAGGCATTTTGTAATGATCAGATAGTCAATTTTATAAAATATAATGACGCTTTACTTTGATACACGAGTTCAAAACTCGGATATTCAATCAATTAGTTCTTATGTTGTATGGCATCCTAATTTGCCATTTTTGGCTGTCGCATCGTATACGCAAGAAAAAGGAGGATATGTTATGATATATGATGACCAAGGTGAACCCTTGCCAGATGTTGAGTCACCAGGAAATCCTCTGGCTCATGTAACCACTATAGCTTGGCATCCGGAGCGTCGCCGATTGGTAGCAGGGTGGGAAAATGGAGAACTTCGTGTTAGTATTATTTAAAAAATTGAAATGTTTATGAATTACAAATAGTATTTAATATTTAATAATAATTTAATGTTTGTAATAATAAAATTGATGTAAAATAATAATAATGTTAATAATAATATTTTATTGTTTGAATTAATATTTAATTATTTAAAGTACATGTTGTTTTTAGTTCTATCTTATTATACATTGATAGTTTTTTAACAAATATGTAACTACAAGTTATATTAAATATACAATTTAGTTCTGCATTATAGAGACTTGGATGGCATATTATTACAATATAAAAACACATTTTAAATTAAATTAAATAAAAAAAAAGTTTTTTTTTATATCAAATTATATTTAAAAAATATGTATAATAGCACTCTACTAATCTTATATTTATATAATATTTTTCATTTTTCTCCTAAGATGTGGTCTGGTGATATAGGATTAAATGAGTTTACTATAGTAGCTACTCCACATCGAGACCCAATTTCAATTCTTCAATGGAGTCAACATGGAAATCGTTTAATATCTGCAGATAATATTGGTTCAGTGATTGGGTGGAAGATTGACTCTAAGGGTCAACTTCTCATGATGTTTCATCATGAATTACAAGACATGATCACACATATTGCTTTTAAAATTAGTCCTCCAAAACCATCTTATGATAATAGGTAAATAATTTCCAACTTTTTTTATTCTTTAATTTAAATATAAAAAAAAAAAAAAAATAAAGCATGTACTTAATTGTACATGAGTGATTAAAAAATCACTTTATATTTTAAAATAAAAATTGCTGACTGATACAAATTATATTAATATGTAGTCATTTATCCAACAATTAACATAGTATTTAATTTATTGATGACAAACAATGATAAATTATACTCTTATACAGGATAGGATCTTATATGGTCCAATAAATGTATTAATAGTTAAATTAACAGCTATATCCATAAAACGAATTAAATTATATCATAAATGATTTAAAAATATGTAAATTTATGATAAATAACTCAATTTAACTATGTTCAAACATTACAAAATTGCATTTTTTTACAATTAATATATATTTTATAATTTTAAATATATCTTACAAGTATCCTATTTTAATATGTTATTACTATACAACATAATTTCATTTTAGGTCTTGCATAAAATTTTCATATTAGAATTTTATATTAATATTAATATATTTAGCAATATACTCATAACTTACATAATTTACAAAAATGCAATAATAAACTTTAAATTAACTTTAAAGTGTTTAAATTTTAGTGGTGTAATTATTCAAGGAGATAATAGAGCAAATTTGTTTACTTCTTGGCGGCCTCGTACTGCCGCTCCAAGCACTGTAACGTCACAACGAGACAATCATGCATTTTATATTTCTACTGCACAAGGGATGGTTTATTTTATTGATGTAGAAGGTCAATGCATCGATGTTCTTGATACTAATGGAATTCCTATTTTCTACATGTTACATCATCAAACTAGAGATTGTCTTGTTATAATGACAGCTGGTCTTAATATTGGTTATTTTCAAGCTAATCCTGATAATGGAAAACTTATAGAGATAACAAAAGTAATTAACTACTTTACTTTAATTGTTCAATTAATTCAAATAGTAAATCAAAATTAATATAAGGTTAACTTGATTTCAGGTAAAACTTAGTGGAAAAGGAGATTTATCTCGAAGTGGACCCGGTCTTTGTTGGGTCAGTACAAACACGTTAGCTATATTAACTGGAGAGCTATCTATTAGATGCTGGGATTTACATACCGGCGATACTTATGTTTTATCTCCACCCGATTCAGAATTTGATAATATTATAACTACGCAAGAAATATGTACAAGCCTATCATTCTGTAAAATTAATGGTAAGATTAAAGAGTAATTTGAAATATTATTATTAAAAAATATTTTTTATTGTTTATACACATATTCATTTATTTGTCGATAACTATAAATATTTTTAATAAAGTAATTTGTTTATTTATAACTAGACACATTAGCTGCGGGTACTAATTTAGGTACAATTTATCTATGGAAACGAAAACCGAATTCAGAGTCAGAGGAAAGAAGTTGGTCTCTTCATCCAGAAACTTGTCAGATTAATACAACAGTTAAACAAGTTGTGTGGGGAGCCATTTATTTAAGAAATCCATTATTAGCTGTAAACTGTGTTACAAATGTTTTTATATTACATCAACAAGCTGTTTGCGCAGCATACAATGATGGTGTATCTATATGTCAATTAAGTCCGACACAGTTATACATTGAATATAATAATATGTCTTGCACTTTAAAAACAGATTTACAGGTAATTGCACTTATAATTGACATAATATAATTTGAATGTAAAAAACTAAAGTGTGCAAACTGTAAAATATATTTTATTATTATAAGAACTGTATTAGTAAATTTTCTATTGTTTTTCTATTTATGTTTAATTTTTTATTTCACATTAAATTAATTAATTAATACTATTGTTATAAAATAAATTATTTTTTTAGGTACAATTAGTTGCAGTAAACAAAGATTATGTGGTTATATCATCGGGGAGAGTAGTAGCTGTTTATAAATTGATCAGTGAGAAAAATTTAAGTACAACAGTAGTTACCAGTTTCAATTGTGACATTGAAAAACTATTAATATATGAATCTAGAATCATTGTTTTAACGCCTACGTTAATTCAACTGCGTTCAACTGATGGTAGTGTTATTCAAACACTTCCAAATTTATCTGAAGAAGGTGAACCTATTACAATAGATTTGACAGGATCATACTTAATTGTAGCAACATTAAATGGCATTTTAAAAGTCTGGGATTTGAGTAAACGTGAAGCAAAATTACATACCACACCTATATCAGCTTGTGATGTCATTGAAGACTTTGCAGAAATTATTGAAGCCAAATGTAATTCTAGTTGCACTTTCATATCTATTACAGTCGCTATGGCAAACTTAATGCCAAGTTCAGTTTTATATATTTGGGATGTTGAAAACAACAGAATGAATGAATTTGATTTTGATGATAATATGAAGTCCGATGATGATGATAATGGATTGTAAGTAACAAATGCATTTTAATAATAATAATTATTCATTTCTTTATTTTATTTTAACTATTTTTAGAGGAACGAAATGCAAAGGACGATTGATAACGGCTCATTGTTGGGACAATGACGATTCGAGGCTTCTTATATGTCGCGCACAAAAACTAACTAATCGATTTTTACAAAACGAAGAAGAAAACTCAGAGAATGTAAGATAATTATTAGTTTATTTTAATTAAGGTCAAAGTTATTACAAATATTTATTATGTGTTTATAGGACGCATCTTCAAATGTAATATTAGTAACAATGTTTGCAACACCTGATCAAGGTGTTGTTGTTCAAGATATTCGTGCTATTAATGATATCAATTCCCGATTATTAAGTGTAGAATCACCAAATATTTTAATACTAATAACAGTCAATTCTAAAACCAAAGTTAAGCGAATATTAATGCGAGATTTTGAAGATCTCGAAAACTGTGATGCAATCACCAAAGCTGCTATTTTAGATTTTTGTTATCACTTGAGTTTAGCTAATATGGATGAAGCATTTAAAGCTATAAAAGCAATTCAAAATGAAACTGTTTGGAAGAGTTTGGCAAAAATGTGTGTAAAAACAAAACAATTGGAAATGGCAATGTTATGTTTAGGCCATATGAAAAAACCAAGAAGCACAAGAGCATTAAGGGAAGCTATGGCAGACGATAATTTTAATTTAGATGCTAAAGTGGGTGTTCTCGCTGTTGAATTAGAACTTTATGTAGGTTTAAACAAATTTAATGATTAATAATTGTATATATATTTTTATAATTATACTAATGTTATAAGAATTACTTCATATTAAATTAATTTCTAGAAAGATGCAGAACACCTTTTTCGAGAAGCAAAACGACCAGACTTAGTTATTTCTTTATTAACTAGTCGAAACAAATACAAAGAAGCTATTGAATTTGCAACAAATGAAGACAAAATTCGAGAAAAAACAACTTATTATAATTACGCGCAAGCTCTAGAAACTAATGGAAAAATTTCAGAAGCTATTGAAATGTATACAAAAGCAGATTGTCATCGTTTTGAAGTGCCGAGAATGTTGCTGACTTCTCCCAGAGAATTACAAAATTACCTTCGTTCTTCTAATGATCCGTAATTGAAAAATAATATGTATGTTATAATTATATAATAAAACATTATAGAAATAAAAATTTAACTTTTGTAGGGAAATTATGAAATGGCATGCTCAATACATAGAATCAACAGGAGATATAGAAAGTGCGCTGAAGTTATACGAATCCTCGCAAGACACGTTATCAATGACAAGATTATTATGTTTCTTGGGAAAAGAAGAAGAAGCTTGTGATCTTGTCACTAAAACAAATCATGCCGCTTCAGCTTATCATTTAGCAGCACATTTTGATTCCAAAAATAACATATCGCAAGCAATTCATTATTATACTACTGCAAAAGCTTATACTAATGCAATTCGAATTTGCAAGGTCAGTTGAAACTTATTATTAACTTATTATATTGTGATACATTTTATTAAATATTACTAATAAGATATTATTAATAAAACTTTTTTTTCTTAAGGAAAATAATATGCTAGACGACTTGTGGCCTTTAGCAACTTTAGTATCACCTCAGTTTCAAATTGATGTCGCTAAATATTATGAAGATAATGATCAATCAGATCGTGCAATATTACTTTATCATAAAGCTGGTTTATTACGAAAAGCATTGGATCTTGCATTTAAGACACAGCAATTTAATGCTTTGCAACTTATTGCCATGGATGTAAATGCAGATTCAGATCCAGCTTTGATAGAAAAATGCGCAGAATACTTTATCCAAAATGATCAAATTGAAAAAGCCGTTGATCTATTAGCAATGGCTAAAAAATATATGGAGGCTTTGCAATTAATTCAAAATCATAATATTACTTTAACTGAAGACCTGGCCGAAAAAATGACTATTGATAAGGTATTTAACATACACATATTAAAAGTGCAAACAATAAATAAATAAATTTTATATCTTAAAATAATCTTAAACTAAAATTCCAAATATAACGTAAAACAAATTTTATTGTTTAAGGTGGAGAAAGATTCGGAACGTGAAAAAGTGCGTATTTCTACATTAGAAAAAATTGGTGAAATTGCTCTTGATCAAGCAAATTACCACCTTGCTACAAAAAAATTCACCCAAGCCGGAAATAAATTC
>JABFQC010002461.1:0-16083 GCA_022817085.1 Psilanteris sp. ZL-2020
AGGGGGCCCCAGCACAGTAGTTTGCGGGCGAGACCCCGAAATTATCCGTCTCCATATTTTTTCCTATTCAGAGTTTTGAGGTCGGACCCCGAAATTCGAGCAACTTATATATTAAACCCAAATTTTGAGGTCATTTCTTAAAACTCTACACTGTTGCCAAATTTATAGGATCTTAAAAATACGAAATGCCAAAAATATACATTTATATTTCGCAATTAATAATTTTATTTACATAAAAATTTTTTTAAATGTTCAAAATATATTTTTGATAAATAAGAATAGAAAGTTTATCCGGGAAATATAAACAATATGTTTTTTTTTCGTTTCGACTTTCCTTGTTTATCAACAATAACGTTATTCGGTTATCTTTGTCGGTCGGTCGAAAAGACCATCTCGCTACTATAGTACTCGTAGATTCAGTAGTGTAAATTATTGAAAATGGCAAAAATAACACAATGTCTGCCAATTGTTAATTGTTTGTATATTGTTTGTCAACAAATAATATATTGCTTACAAACAAATAATTAGATGTAAAAAAGTTAAATAATATATATGTGAATAATATGCAAAGGTTTGAATTATATAGCATAAGCTCGATACCATACGATATTTTAGAAGATTTACAATTATTATTTATAAGATAATAATAACAAATATTTAAGTGTCAACATGGCAACATCGCAACATTATTTGCAGATGACGCTTTGAAAGTAAATAAGTACACATTTTCCTTTGGCACTGCACAACTCATTTTTAGGTTATATTGACAGATGTCATGTACGATCAAACGCTAGGACGTTAATAGAAATCAACAGCGCCATATGGAAGCTTGAATGCAACGTTGCCATATTTTTGTTTTATATAACGGTTTATTTGTTATGTCAATTATATTCACAATATCATATTAAAAAATTTTGCAATTAAATATAATGTCGTATTTATATGAAAAGCAAGTCCAGTATAGGTATAAGCATAATTATATAATAATTTAATTATAAAATGCAGGTTTGTATTATATATAATATATATATATTTAGAAAATATATAAAATCACATTTTAAATTATTCTATTAAATTTTTCATTAATTTTCTTTAGGATTGCATGTCTTATATATTTAAACGTATTATATGAGTTTATATAGATTAATTACATTATTTGTATGCTCCTCTGATAACATTAGACATATATTAATGAAAACTGTTATTACTAATTTCCACAAATAAAAAACTTTAAAAATTGATCAAAAATCTTTTCAAAATATCTTTTTAAAACTCATCGTTTGTATAATTAATATGAAAATTTATATGACTATTATTTTAAATTAAATTAAAATAATTTTCAATCAACAATTTTTAGCTATTATAATTAATAAATCAATAATGTCGAATATGTTAATGTTTTTTAAAAAGTATTTACAAAAAGTTTCGTAATTTCGACCTAGGAGTTGCATTTTAAATATTAAATTTCAAAAGAGTGATTGATTTTTTCGAATACATTGATATTGAAAAAAGACCAAATTATTATTAAACCTGTGGCAACCTGTGGTTTATCTGATCCCACATTTCAGCCATAGATGGCAAAGCGTGTAGAAGTTATGGTAATGTTTGTGGTGAGCTTTCGAGGATCTGTGGGTAAATACTTTGCCCATAGTTTCAGCCACGATAATATTCTCCATCCAAGACTTCCACAATAACATATGTATAATCTAATACGAGTATATAATAATTAAATATTAAATTTTATTTTAGTTTTTTTTTACAATTACATTAAGATTAACAAAACCTGATTGAAAAAAAAAATCAGTCTCGCTACACATACAAATTTGTTTTACTAAATGAAACACCATATCTTACACGATAACCACAGAATATAAAATTGCTTTCACGCATATGTTTGTATAATACCCGTGTTTATACATCCGTCCATTTTACTATCTACTTTAAATAAATCTACTTCAATTTTGCACTTTGACGCATAGTCACGTTAAAAATCTACCATCATAACATAAACAAAGACATTTTAATTAATTAAAAACAACATTTAATTCATTTGGTTCATTGTACGTATGACGACAATTAAATACATTTAACGATAATTAATGTACTTAAGGTTTTTAATCTATTAAATCTAATGTAATTACTTTTAAGTTTAATTTACAACAAATTGTATCTTCTTAAAAACATAAATGTAATGAAACTCTGATTCGATATATCTTCGCGACGTTTGTTTCAACATTTACAAATGGAACTCCAATTTTTGGAAATAGGTTTATTTAAATTTTATCCAACGGCTCATTATGTTGAACGCGACGAACGAAAGTCACCGCGTCATAACTTGTTCATCAACCGATAACTTATTGCAATTTCGTTTCCAGTTCGTTGCGATACCACGTGTTACGGCAAAAAATTTAATACACTTTGTGAATTGCGAATTAATTGTTAAAACACAACTGACTAACCGACGTAATTATTCAAATGAACGCGTTATTTAACCGAGTAAACGATCAGACATAAAAATAGTTACTCGAGCAAATATTGACCATCGCATAGTAGCTTTCGTATATACGTTTCCATGAAATTATCATTGTAATGCGGTGTAATCGCCACGCCGTTCGTACAGATCAAATTGATATGAACGAACACAACATTTTGTTTGTGCAACATACGTTCTATTGATTGACAAACGATGAAAAACACGTAACGCTACTAATATAGACTTCACGAAACATCTTATTTGCGCCTTTTTTGTATCCTTTTTTATTCGCGCTTCGCACTCAAAGCGTAGTCGCATCGTTCGCGCGCTAGTTTTGTTCCGCGCGAAATTCGCAAGCCCGACGGACCGATACGAATGGCACAACTCATATCCGCATCGACGCAAATTGCCTTTGGCTAAGATAAATTAATATTTTGACGTTATAATTTTATTTCCGATTATCGATTTCGCTTTGCTTCTTCATCCCTAACCCTCATAACGAATAATCACCTCGCAAATTGCTTTATTCGAATTCTGCATTTGTCTGCGAAAATGAAGTTGGCACAAATAATTAGGTCAAATTAATCAAACGAAACATCTGTTGATCGCGTGAAATACGTTCCATTCAATGCAATCTGATACAAGAAAATACATTGTTTGTATACTGCAGCAGTCGAAATACAAATATTTGATAAAAATTCGAAATATGACATATATGAATTAGAATTATCGTGTTGTGTTTTTTATTATTGTGATAACCTTTTTAAATTATATTTATCGTTAAAGTAATTGTTACGTTTGGTATGGTTATAAATCATCGGTATAAAAATATGTCGTTTTAAAACACCATTTTAAAAAGTGTATTATTATTTTTCAGGAAAATATCTAAATTTAAGACACTTCTTTTTGTAGTGCAGTATCAGAGAATGGATGGTTACTCTCGAATAATGCGAAACTTGCGTTATCCCGTGTTTTCTTAATTCACTGAAAAAATAACTTTTCAATTAACCGCGGGACACAAATAAGAACTTATTTCAAATTCAGCAACCAAGCACCATTATGCATTGAATTGTTCGTTGCGACAATCTCATATACGAAATCTATTGTCATGATTTTGGGCGATTTACGTGGCACAAAATAGGGTTATGTTTTGTTGTAAAATTTTCGAGTGCAATTACCATTATGTTCATTACATACAATTGCACGTCGTGAATATATATAGTTAATGTTAAACATAATCATTAAATATTGCTTTGTTTACTAATTTACTTTTTGATTATAATGATTGTAATAAATTAACGAATAATAGTACGGTAACTAAATTGCGAGGTACGATTTTAGGACACAATTTAAGTTGTTCTAATTAGTGTGTTACTTTAGTTAATTATAAAATACAAATTGTTTATCCTCTTATGATTACGTACAAGTGTACAAACAAATAGCGGAAATAAAATTAACAACAAAAGAATTGAATAAATTCTATAAAATTGTAAAGCCGTACGAACGATACAATCCTATGCGCTGAAACAGAAGCTATTATAGTATCAAATTTATATATGAATTTTGATCGAATTATTTGATTTAATTGTTAAACGGTTAAATTTGTGTCACTTTTATTTTTTCATTAATAAATTGCAATTTATTACTTGACATTGCAAGTACAAAATAATTATCGAGGGTATTGAAAATTATTGCACGGTCAGTTTTAATTGTTAGATATATAGATAGATTATATATAGAGCAAATTTTGTTTTTTGCAAAACTTTTACACGCCTCGGATGGAAAATATTATTGTGAAATGTGTATATATTACATTGCGGAGAATTATTTTTATTTGTATTAATTTCCGCATACGTTTTCAACAAACACGAGAACAAGCAATAGTCGTGAACTTTCATGTTATAAGTTCAATACTTTCATTACTTCCTACTATAATCCCGGTATATAATTTCTATAAGCTGTTAGGTTTACATGATCATAAATTATAAAAATATCGTCCGTTTAGCAGTTCAAAGCATTTGAAACGAGTCTAAAGTGGTCAAATTGTTTGTTATTTTTATTTTTTATCATTGTTATACGTAAACGTTAACAATGAATTAAATAAATTATACAAAGCATTATTATATATACAAACATATAACAGAACGTTTGGAATTAACAAAGTATTATGCTATTTCAGGTTATACTTTATAAATAATATACACTGAGAAAAATTTCTATTAAAGATTACCGTGCCAAAACAGTACTTTGATGCGATGTTTGTCAACAAAGAATGATTACCGTTAAAAGACAGTAAAAATATAGGGAAATCGAAGTAATGTTTACGCTATTTAGGGGTCATTTTCACGTGTTGACAAACATCGCGTCAGAATACTGTTTTGGCACAGTAATTTTTAATAGAAATATTTCTTAGAGTATAAATTTATATTAAAAATAAGTATAATTAAATTAAATGATTAGAACATTATTACACAATATTAAAACAATTATTTTACGTTGCAAATGTATTTATTATCAGCATAATAAAAATATTATAAAAATAATAAAAATTACGGTAAATTGCGTGCACAATATTGCATAAATATAGTTAAATTTGTTATTTCACACAAGAAGATTTTTTCGTTATAACTTAACTATTCGTTAAGATTACATAAGAATATCAGAAGCATGATAACTCAGGATATAATATATTTTTCTTTCTATATATACACTTGATATCACGAATGTACTATAACTGGTTGGCAGGAATGTTGTGTCGAAATCTTGTATGTTTAAATCTTGCTAATCGAGATTCCAACATCTGCGTTCTTCGTGTTTACGTTTAAACGAATATTTCTATTACGTCTTTTGGAAAATACACGTTTATATACTTGGCACGTACGGCGCGTGATTCTTTATTTTCAACGTATATTGTGATTGATTGGTCATGATAAGTTCAATATTAATTTGCGATTCAGTCGTAATATATTATTAATAGAGACGTACGAGTAACTTCAATATACGGATAACCAGTACCCTAATTACCGCGATTATTAAAAATGTTTATTTAAATTTATTGACAACGAAGACAAGAACGATAATTCGAAAGTCGATACCGTGGCTGGTTCAAATTGCTGAAAACAATTCTTTTATAATTTTTCTTACCCGTGTCTTATATAAATATATATTTACACGAATAATATATTCATAACCAGGAGTTCAATGATCGTATCGTCACACTTTGACGTTATCTGATCCGAACACGTTTGATTGCTTTAATGATATAAATTAACAGCTAAAATCTGGAGTGAATAAAAAAATAAGTTAGGATAATAAGAATGGGGCGTTTGATTTTCCTGAATAGCGAAGAACAAAAAAAACATATTTACGGAATAACGAAGGGTGAACTGACGCCTGTGCAGTACCGTGTAATCATTAAACAAAAAGATAAAGTACACACAGCCAATTCAACAAAAATTTCGAACGTTTGATTATCAATAAATAATAACAAAAATTGTACGCAATGTCCTTTCATCGCGATATTCAAAAGCACCTGTCATTAACGAGCGCCCCAGTAACGACCACAATTCAATGTGCAGTTACATAAATGACAAACGCAATTTCATTACAAACACGCAACGTACGTATCGCACATCCACGAGATGCCTCCATCCTCGAACGCAAACAAATAAATTCGTCCGACCAGCAATTGCCCCCGTTGCCGACGCGGCGTAAACAATTCAACCTTCGCACCCAGCTCGCACCCTTAACATTGAAACGCGAAAATTGCGATTGCATTAATTTT
Organism: Psilanteris sp. ZL-2020; assembly: GCA_022817085.1. Classification (NCBI taxonomy): domain Eukaryota; kingdom Metazoa; phylum Arthropoda; class Insecta; order Hymenoptera; family Scelionidae; genus Psilanteris; species Psilanteris sp. ZL-2020. Next base: position 6,258 of record JABFQC010002461.1, read on the forward strand.
TGAACCGCCCGATCAACCCCGCCGATTCCCTCCATCCTCTCCCGCAACAAACACCCAAGCCCGAAATCGGGCTGTCGGTACAATTGACCCAAAAACCTCGTTACGCGCGAACCGAGCGCTCGAACAACGTACTCGATATTTATGCTTCCGAATTATTCGAATCAAGCGGGTCGATCAAAGCCGCGTCGCCAGGTCGTCCGCGTAAACACGCGCGCCGTGTCCCGGACAACACTTACTGCAGGAACATGTTGACCCCGGTGTTCTCCATGGCCCGCTGCACGGCCTTCCAGCTCGTTATCATCATATACTTCTGCTTCCGGTTGAGCGGCATTCGCGGGTCCTGAGGGGGCTCGGCCTCCTCCGGTGGCTTCTGGATGCTGCCAGCCAACTTGGTGAGCTCGCAGCCCATCTTAACGCGCGGCCTCAAACGAGATCAAGGATTCAATTCCGGGGGAAGGCTTGGCTCCGGTCCCGACGCGCAATCACTGGCCCCGCTGGCGCATCATCTGCGGACCATCCTCCCGGGACGCCCCCGATCACCTGTCGCACCGTCAGTTCAGCTACCCGGTTCACTGGCGAATCAGTGCGTTCGCAGCGACAGACGCACGTGCATTGCGCTCGTACGCGCGGCGCCCGCCGAATCCTTCGCTTGCTCGAAATATCGCCCGCAGCGCGGCGCCCGAATGATCGATTTACGCGGCCGGAGACTCATCACCGAGCGCGCGACAGACGAGATCTACACACAGACGGCAGACTTCCCCTGTACTTACACCCGCACCTTCACCCGGAGTACTCGCGCACACACATGCCCGCGCGGACGATCGCGACGCTTCCGCGCTCGACGCGAGAGTTCGACGCTTCACGTGGTGGCTTCGCAGTCCCCGGATTGATCAGTCACGATTGCGCGAGCTTGGTCACATACGCGTCGGTCGGGGCATGGTGCGTGGCCCAGTGGCGCCTGCGGAATGATTGGCCGCGCGACGGGTACGCCGAGCGTGTTGCCTTCAGCCCAGACGAGCCGAGACTGAAGCGCCCGTAGCAAGCGGTCGTTTGATCGCGGCGCAGGCGCGCGTCTTGTGCGTTTCCGTGTGTATCTTCTTGGCACGGAGTCACCATCCCTTCGCGCCGGATTGACGAGAAAGGTCGCGCGACGCGGTGTCGCGCGATGAGATATTAATTGCCGTTACGCTTCGTCGGCGGTCCGCGGGGGTCCGTTCCGTTGAACGCGACCGACCCGTCGCGAGTCGGCTCTATGGGTACCGGTGTTTTTTTTCGACAAAAATTGTGACTGCGAACAAGATGCTGGGCCGCGACGGAGCTTGTAATTCGCTTACGAAGTTGGGCGCGAAGTGCAGACGTAATCTGCTGGCGAATTTGCCGCGAATAACGGTGATAGCGGATAGCGTCGAGTTCGGGCGTTTTGGCGACCAGAAGAGGGTGCCGCGGATCGCCGACGCGCTGGTCGCGAAAGTTCGCGTAATTGCAATCACGGGATTTCGGGTGCAAGGTCGACTAGAGTTCGTATATAAGTTCGTCTGGCCGCGGATTCGGCCGTTAAGTCGGTGGTGCTCGGGACGTTATCGTTCGATCACGCTGAACTTTGGGTCGAACGCGCGGTGGTAGTTTTATGCGCGCGGACATCGGGGAAACGTTACGATCTGCGAAGATTGTTAGTTTTATTGTTGTTATGAATTTCGTTGAGTACGTTGCATTCGTAATTATGGTAAAGTGAAATGGAAAATTATCGTTCGCGCATCTTTACTTATAGACGTACTTCCGTTGATCAATAGGAGGAAACAGAATTCGTTCCGATTCGACGTGCGTTAAAGACGTTGCGAATTCGATGAACTTATTGTTTAAACAAACAATGCCGGCGCGCACAGATTTGTTTGCAAATTGCACGGACCGTTGATTCGCGCTTTATTGCGAGATTGATTTTAAGATGAGGATATACACGCGTTTTAATTTGCTTTTTAGAATTGGTATTTGGCGTTTCGCGAACGGACTGTTGGAAATAACAAATCTGTAAACAACGAATTAGTTATCGGATGGGCTCACGAACGTCAGTTCAGTTGCTTCTTCGTGGATGATTTTCGTTTTTGTAATCGACGCGTATGTCGACGTCGGTACCGTCTAAAAATAGACGAAACCAAATTTTGATTATCTTTCACCGCGGAGGATATATATTAGCAACCGAATTAATTGAGATAACTCCTGTGCGTATATCGACAACTCAATTCGAAAGACTCAATAATTTGAGGACTTATAGTAAGGAGATGTATACTACAGTCCTCGAATTATTTCAAGTTACAGGATTTATTGATTGAGTTGCAAATAGCCAAAACTATTTTCTGGGGATATACAGACACGTGTGTGTATATATATATATATATACCCGGATGAAGTTCGATCGGGGAATCGGTATTCATTACTGTTTTATTTTAGGAAATTTCAAAATAATTAACACGAACTACATTTCGAAATGTTGAACCGAAACGTTATTCTTTCGTAAACCAAATTATTTTCGACGTCGATAATTCGGTTCCGATTTGTTTTTCTTCCTTTGCCGATGAAATTAACAAAGCCATTTACGTTCCGATTATAATTCCAATTTATATGAATACGCAATATATTAAAACCGTCGTGATTTAAAAATGAAATGATTTAATACCGATTATTCGTTTAATCAGAAGTACACATAATGCAGACAGACCAGAATGAGGAAATCAAATTAATATAACGATAACGAATATTTTCATAATTATATGATTAAGGAATAAAACGTTTATAATAACGACTTGATATGTATACATTTTTAATAAAATACGAAAAGAAGCTCTATAATATTGAATTTCGTTTCCCACAACAAGATAATATTTCATTGTGAAGTTTATTATAAAACCAATTTGTATTTCTTTTTGCAAAAAGCATAACATCTTATACGGAAATATTATGTTACGAGAATATCCTATTCGAGAAAATTTATGGCATTATTTGTAGTTCGAGGAGCAGCATTTTCGTAAAACACATTTATGCTTCCTTTTATTCTGCACATTACTATAGTCTTACGTCACACTTTTTCGTGTTAATTAAAATACTTTTGTCGACAAATAATGCACGACTTTAAGCAAATCCACGGATATGACACTCGCGAGTGATATCGCTTTAAACACCCAAGCGACTTCTGAGATTAATGTCTAATGCAGGGAAATAAATCTGCGATATACCGATAAGTTTAAATGAGTAGTGTTTATCTTCAAATACGATTAAACTTTGTCTTGGTTTCTATTGTATAATTTATGTTGTAAATGATGATTCCGAGAGGATTTCATCCAAATAATACAAAACTTTATAATTCTCTTACATCAAATTCTTGAGAAATAACTTTATGTCATTTCGTATAACGCAGAATGGCGTTTTTAAGTTTTTATTCGTGGGCGCTTAAAAATCATCCGATGTTAAATTATTAGCGTTGTTTTTATAAATTAATGTTTGCTAAAAATATAGTTCGTGCATATTTACGAAAGAAAAAGGACGTAAAATGAGGAAAAAAGTAATATAAAGTATACAATATTGTAACGCGCGGTTGAAATAATAGAATTTCTTCTAAATAACTGACGAAGTAATATGAATTCTCAAATTAAATTCAAATTATATGTTCTTTTTGTGTTTGATGTTTTATATGAAATGTACATTAATATTAATGTTAAAGTATTTTGTATTTCAAATTTTAGAGTTTTATTTATTACGTGTATTGATTCGTGTTGCGAACACTGCAGGAATATAGAAAATAAAATTACGCGAACAACAAAATTAAAAGCGATACGCGGCTCTTGAATTAAAGTACCTATATTGACTGCATATATAAAGTTAGTACAAAAATACTATAATTATTTATACTGATCCAAAAAATATAAATTTATAAGTGTTTAGTGATAAATAAATCACCTTGAATAAATTTGATCGCATATGTTGTATAGAATCGAGAACCTTTCTTCTTTATAATTATGTATATATTTAAAGTTAATCGTAGAAAAAGAAATAATAAAATTGACTAAGTTAATAGTAATTTCAAAAGAAACCGGTGTTTCCTATAACTGTTTACAAAAGCATACAATGGTTTATTGATAGATTTGAAACCAGTTCATATGTTTTTATGACAGAAAATCAATTTTACTTTTGAACCGTCATTAGAGGGTTGATCTCTATATGTCATTAAGTGAAATTTAAAAGAAAACATTTACTGTGTGTATATAAAGTTAATAATAATTGTACTTTTTATGCGAATAAATGTTTTCCGAAATCATATATAAATTATTAAAAAACAAAAGTTATAAAAATGTATTTATCGTTTGTGAATTAGCAAATAATATACAAAATAAAACGGAATATAGAAGAATTGTATGGAAAATTAAATTGTACATATGACAAACGAAAATATATCGGGTATATTGATATTAACAGCTACATATTGTATTTAAAATAAAAATAACTTATAGAATTATAAAATATATATTTAAATAAAAAATAAAGTAATTAATTGTTATCAATTCCTTGTGCTTAAATTTTTGTATGTTTACATAATGCTTTTTATTTTGCGCACAATACATTGTATATATGTAACATACATTCATCCTTTCAGATTTTTTGTCAATATATATGAAACGCATACCTATCACATATGTATGATGCTTCATATAAACTGGTATGTATTTTCCGTATTATTACGTAAACTAATTTTGTTGTAAAATGTACACAGAAAAATAAACGATATTAATGCAGTCGATATTTTTTAATTGTTACATAATGAAAGCTTCTAAACTCAATTTTTATAATATATAAATACTACTTTATTAAGACTTTTAACATTAGTTTATCTATTTATTATGATAAATAATGCTTCTCCTATATTGATTTTTAGTAAAGCTATATTTTATAATAGTTGAATTTAATCGCTTTAATTAATATTGTAAACAAATACATTTTTATATAACAACTTGGTAACGTTGTAAGCAAAGACAAGAATATACATTATAAAATAGCAAGATTATCGAAAATTGATTATGCGATTTATACCACTTAAATTGTATTATATTACGTTATATCAATTTCTATACATGAAAATTTAATTTTTTTTGAAACGTAAAAAATTTATTAAGGGATAAACATTATCATTTTTTTGCATACTTAAAATTATAAAAATTCTCTTGTCACGACAAAATTTACAGATCTGTCGGATTTCATTTAATTATAATCATAATGACGTAGAAATTCATACTCTTTACACCATGTCATACATATGTAAATATGAAATTTCATTTACAAATTACATATTTCCAAAATATGCATTTTGACCAAAGACAAATATATATATATATATATATATATATACACATATAGCTTATCAAAGTACTTAATTTCATCTACAATAAAAACTGCATTATAAAAGATTCGAACAATGTATCTTTCCAGTTGATGTAACATTTCTATGCTTACAAAATTACCTTCATTCTAATAACAGCATTTGAAACGTTAACTCTAGTACCGCAACGTAATATTATTTTGCACATTCAAATCAACCCATTATGTATTATTAAAATTTATTATCTTCAGTGCAACAATAGGATTAATTTCATCATTCGGTTAAAGCAGAAATTTGCAAGTAACTCGCGCGGAGACGTAATGTTCCATTTATTTTGAACAAATCGTTGCCATGAATTTAATTATATTTACATTGCATTCTAATAAACAAACCCATCCACTCGATTCCCGCGCGTACGATCGAATTTCATCTTTCGAATCTGCAAGAATATTCATTCCATGCGCAGAAAAGTCGACGGCGTTATTTAATTTCGTCGCAAATCCTGCATCTTAAATTATGAAAAACGCCATTTTTTGCTTACTTTAACCAAAGAGAAAGCGCGACAAATACGCGAGTGGTCAAACACCGTCGGAGGACTGCGCCGACTTAAATCCGATTTTCACTACTCAAAAGGGAGAGCTTTTGCTTTAATTAGAAGCAATTAAATTTAAATAAAATTCCGATGAAAGTCAACGTGGCTCTTGCGCGTCGCACGCTTTAAAGAATAAATAGTTCCGCTGCAGCGTCGACAAAGCAAAACATAACAGTTTATAATTCGCTGTCGTTGAATTGCGGTGTTTCCGTGCAGTTTTATCGAGCGGGATTTGCTGGATTATTAGACTTAATGAGACTCAAAGTCCGAAAAATCGTTGCATTAGCATGGCCGCATTGCTGGCATTGCCTTTTGCAGGGTCTAAACCGACGTAATGTTTCAGATATAGTGTCACTGAGCTGTTGTCGGTATATCGATGCAGTCGGCTGATCCTCAAAGAAATTTTGGTCGAGTGGATTTGCGCCCGCTGGGACACCGCAACCTTTCATTTACGGCTGTATTTATATAGCATCCCAATAAGGAAACGTTGTAAACTCAATGTCCCAGGACACGCGATAAATTTGCAACGGTTCGATGTGTGCGACGAGTTTAAAATATTACACGTTTGTGTCGACAAATGGTCCGCTTTTGATCCAAACAAGCAACGCAATTTCGCCGGGGCATTATACTTACAAACGCGTCACATTTCCGATTATTGTGGGATATCAAACGAATAACGATTTTGATCGCGTTAGCGAGAGAGTATGACGCGTCATAAGAAATATTGATTAATTTTGTGAGGCGTGTTTGTCTGGGTTGTTTTGTCTGTAAACGTAAAACTGTCTGCCTGGAAATATTCAACGATTTAGGATATTTGTGAATCGAATATACTTACGATAAAACGGATTTATACGGTATTGTTAAAGTATAAATTAATTATGTTTGTTGTTTGCTTTCGAGCTTTTGAATAATTTTGTCACGACTTGGCTTGGGTATGGCTTAATTTGTGTCGAGAAAAAAAAAGGTTTGAATGAGACGAATAAATTGTATGTTAGTGATTTGAGCTATATTTTTATATAATAATAATTATGCTATCGTAATAAAATTATTGTGGAAAGTACCTGTTTTCAACCTAAGATTACATTGTTTTATAAATTGGATAATTCTAATGATTGTGTAGAATTTAACTTATATATTTCATGAATATGTTAAGGTTTCATGAATGCTTCACACGTACGTATTTTAGTATAATATTATACTATACCATATAAGCACAACAATAATGTTATTATATTCATAATTTGGTCAATCAAATATTGTGTTTATAAAATCGATTAATCCTAAAATAAATGTTGAAAATTGTTTGTTAAATTTTTACATTTCTGTGATTTGTCCTTTAATGAAGGAAGAAGCTTTTCCGCGAAAGCATAAAAAGATTGAGTTTTTCAGGTTTTCCTTCAAAGCTGAAGACTTTATTGTCATGCGTTTTCCTTAAGAAAACCATCCAAGGAAATTTGTTTTTAATTTTTAATCCTAAGTCTAAATTGTAGTTTTTCTAAAATATGTATAATCAAACGCATTCGTTTGATTCACTCATTATTATTATAAACTTAAATTTAACATACTCTAATCCAATGTTTATTTAAGAATATTTTCTAATATTTGAGAATTTAAAATATTTTATTTTAGATATCACGGAATAATAACCAAACAAAAATATATCTTTTATTATTTACTATATATATTTTTAGTATATAATATTAGAATTAAATATTGTAATATACACTATTACGCAAAATCATTCCAAATTGCAAAGTTTAAATATGATTCATATGCATCATAAACTATGTGTTTATTTAATCAAGTTAAATTATATATAAATGCTTTTAACGAGTTATATATAGTTTACAAATATCGAACAATTTAATGTATTTGTAAACTTGAAAATCTTCTAAGTAAATGATTTAATTGCATTATTTTCATCTCCACGACAAGCTTATCATATCACTAATCACTCATACAGCAATCTCTCATTTACATCTTAAAAGTTAGATAAAGTATATATGAAGTTAATAATCCCCGAATATATAAAAGCGGCGCTTTTGAAAGACGCACGAACTCTTCATAATACTTTTCTACAAATCTATCGAATGAATATATTTACCATCCATATATCATAAAGCACGATCCGTATCAATCTGTTAATATGCATAACGAATCGGAGAGAAATATTAATTCGAATTTAAAGTTACAGAACGTAGTAATTAATGTATAAAGTTAGCAGTATATCTTGAGTAGTATTGATCCGATACTAATATACTGATATTTCCGTTGTTTATATATATTATTTTTTCCCGTGCGTTCAAGTAAATGACACACCAAAGTTTTGAACACGTTTTCAGGAACGGCTGACTTTCTACTTTTGCAAATTACATTTCTGCATTTGAAAATTAATCTTCAATAAAGCCATCATTTAATTATAATAATATGTAAATAAGTATATATAAGTACTTTTCTTTATTTGCCCGAATGCCGTCATTATGTTTTTTCTACTCGACACATTTTTTTCTCGTCAAAGAAAAAGCATTCACTGCTTATTACAATATTTATTACAAGGATAAGAAAATTATAGAGTGTACTTGTATCCTGCTGGGATTTCGCAGTGTTGCGGATTATAGCTTGTGGGTGTTCGAGGAGAGGACTTAATGAAATTATCTGTTACAAATGCAATTAAAAGTCGATTCGACTCAACATCGAACGTCAATACGTTTATAATTTTATGCACTCAAATTAAGAAGTTTTTGTGGCGAGCAATTGTGTACCCGAAGACTGCATTATACACGGGAAGAAAGAAACACCGATATTTATAATACGGGAATATTAAATTTTAATAAACTGAATGTTAATTGATAGTATACGTTGTCAGATTGTCAAATTTTGATAAACTGATTTACGTATTTTTGACAAATAAGAACAATGTAAGGTTAAATCGTGATAATAATAAAATATATTTTGATTAATTTTTCAATAAATTATGAATAAAGATAATGTTATTAATCCAGAACGATAAATATATCTTTTTTCACCAACTTTTTGTTAACATCATTTTAGGTTAGAATGGTAAAAATTGACAATCTGTTTTGACCAATTTTAACAAACTGTTGTACAACCTTTGGTGAATTGAATAAGAAAAAGAAGGATATTAAATTTGAGTAAACCGATTGTTAAATTATAATCAAAGATTGATACTATTTGATGAATAAACTACGAATTTTTGGCGAATTACAAATATAATACCAAATTGGTGAACTTTTTACTAAAAATTGATAAATTTTTCTGTTAGTGTATAATAACAGTAAATGTGAGTTTATTTTCTTGCAGAAATTAGAAAAAAAAACACATCTGCGATTTATCTCAATACACGAACACAAATCTTAATACACGAATGTAATATTGTTTATTATTAACACATTTAATTAACATAAATGTAACGAATTGCAAACTGTACTTTTATAACGGCCTGTTTATGTGTCTGAGGAAAAATATTACTGACATAAAGATGAACTGAAATATCTTAGTTTTGCCAGATAAATTAACCACTTCGGCAAAGAACATAAACACCTGCGATATATGTGTTTCACTCTATAAATCTAAGCACACCGGGTATCTAGATTAAATTTATTGCTACGAAATCGACGTAAATCGCAGACAGTTTTGTACGCACGTACCTTCCATCTTTAATGAATTCTTTTAAAATACGCGATGCTTTTTGTTTCAAGTCAGTTGATAAGATTCGCAAATCTATATTATTATTATAATTAATCGTTGAGAACGGGCATTTAGAATTATACCGCGTGTAAAAATAAAACTGGATGTCTATTAAGTTAGCAGAACCCATTTCAAAAAACCAAAAAAAAACCTATAGAATAATT